>BQNB010015155.1:0-73757 GCA_026074375.1 Tanacetum coccineum | reverse complement strand
GGAAAAATATCCATGAGATTCTATACATTATACCTTTTTTTTACCCATAAACATAACCATGAGGCAAATAGTTAATAAGTAAATTTCTCAATTTTGCTACATGTACATAACCGCTCATCCTATTAAGTTATCTAGTCTGTGTTGCATTCGAATTTCAATGTGTATTTTTTTGGCGATTATTAGCCTGGTTAGAATTTTTCAGGCATTTTGTCGCCTGCAATTAGAGTTCTTAGTAACTTGCAGTTTGTGTAATCAATTTTACATATATTACCAAACTTTCCTAGTTTTATCAATTTTTTGTTTGGTGCATGTTTAGTACACTGCATAATAAGTTTGTGAGATCCTAAGAACTTAACATCTTTGTTTTACAGGTCCCATTATATGTAGCAACAAAAATGTGGGTTGGTCAGCAGATACTGACCCAACTCGTTTTGACCTGTAACAACCAAAATTACATATAACTTCTAATTTCCATGTACACGCAGCATTGCTAATAAAAATGAATCTAACATGAAATTTGGAAGATGAGTAACATACCCGCTTGAGTACATCCATAAAACAATTGTTTTTTTTACCCGTACTCAACCCATATAGATTTGCCTAGCAATGCAAGTTTGTTTGAACTCATAATGAAGTTAGTAATCATGATTCATATATTCGTAACAACTGTATCTTAAACATACTTGTAACAACCAACACTTCATTTTTAACCTGCAATTTCATGTAATTAACAAATGCCACCCACGTCGTATGGGACTGGAAGCATTCCCGTTCCCATATTTCCATCTCCCACGTTCCTGTCAAATCTGCAAATCTGCATGAATAAATTAACATGGCGTTAGGATGAGCTGGAAAATGGTTAGCAAAATAGGAGTCCTAATATTGCACTACTGAAAGTTCCAGCATAATAGGTAAGAATTATTGATGATACATTATTGACCTGTAACAAAAGCTTTCACAAAAACTGTCTAACTTTGTTTATAATAATACTAAAGTTGTAGTATTAAATGGGTATTTCTACACTTCTGATTAAAAATGGGTCAGTTTTAGTTAATAACAACATTTAAAAAAAACTGGTAATAACAAACACCCCATTTAAAATGGGTCAAAAATGGAGAAAACAAGTTATTTCTAAACATATCAGATGGTTTATTTTATTCAAACGGCCAAGTGGGTCATTGCATTCAAACAGCCAGGTGGGTCATTTTGCAGCATTACTGCTGATTTGCAGGCCAAAAGTAAGCCGAAAAACAAACACTCATTGATGCTATATCACCCCTTGATGCTATATATGTGAGTGTGAATCATAGTGGGAAAACAAACACCTCTTTTTATGCAGTTTTGCTGTTGATTGAATGCCAAAAATGCATAAAACAAACACCCCTTTGCTGCTATATATGTTAACTAAATGGGCTGAATGCATTAAAAATTCGTCATTGGTTTTTTAAAATATACAGATTTTAAGTATCAGCCTATAAGAAGGTTAATATAAGATATCACCTAAATAGGAACATACCAGTGGAGACGACAAAAAAAATAACCATACTAAAACAGAAAACATAAAACACATAAGAATCCTCTTTAAACATACTACATTGATGAAGCTCTTAAGGGGGTTTTATTTTTGTTGAACTATATAATTATCAGATGCAACATCTTTGACACACATTACCTCAAGAAGTTTAGCTTTTGTAGCATCAACGCCTTCCACATCATCAAATGTTACACACAGATTCTTGGTTATCCTTTCTTAATTCTTCCAAGATTAAGCTGAACATTTAACTGATAACATGAAATCAAAACCATGATCCAGTAGGGGGCTAATTGTAACACAACGAACATGAATAATAAAGAATGCAAGTTGCAGTCGAATTTATGGCTATATATATTAATTTCAAGAAATACCTCATGGAACATATTTTATAGAGAATGCAAGTTGTAGTGAGATAGATATTCTACATAATTTTTAGAAAAGGGCTTACCACTAAGATAATCCATGATGAAGGTATACAAACGCCTACGACTTAGCCTTCTACCAGGTTTTTCATCAAGTGCCACTCATGGTCCCAATGTCCCATGAAACATAGCAAAAAGAGAGTCTACTTCCATAAGAACACTAAGTAGTTCTTCAATTCTCAATATGGCTTTCGTCTCCTTTTCTTTTGCAACCACCTATAAGATACAACCTGATCAAACAATTTGTAATTAGATATCGCTGCAATAAGCTTTGACATGTATAGGAGTGTTTCTTGTGTCTATTTTAGCATCCATAGATAATTCAATTACAATTTTGTCACTTCAAACACATATCCTACAATTATAATATGCGTTTATTTGACAACAACATACCGATACATGGCCATTAAGCATATGATGCTATTATCTGATAGAATGTGGATAAGTGGGTGAAAGTTTTACATGCATCATAGATATCTAACCTGTGTGTATTATATGGTTTTAACTATATGTTGCATAGTATGTGAGTAAAATAGTTAACGTGATCTAATGCTATATATTAACGGGATCTAATACGTATATACTACGTGAACTCTAAAAGCTTATGTCTTAAAATATAATCATTGTTAAAAGTTTACATGTATAAGTATGTAAATGGAACAAAAAATACAATATTTACAGTAAACTGGGTTCATGGTATGAATTGTAATAATCATGCCATTTATTACCTCTACACAACTATTTTCTCCCACTGGTTCTCTTAAGCAAGTTGATATCGCCATAACAGCGGCTTCAACATATGCATGCTCTCCTTGTTTCATTTTGTTTCACTTATTTGTTTTATTTATAGAATATAAAATAAAAATCAGGACAAATCTTAGATAAAGTCGATAATAATAGTTTATCTTCTCTTTCCAGTAATACATATTTCCATATTTTCTGCCAGACAACTCCAAAAGCTACGTGGTATATCTAAATCCACTGTCTCTCCCACATTGAAGTCCAAAATATTCCCTATACTCAGTTTTAAAATAACGTATTACTATTATTAAAAAATAATGAATGAAGGGTATGGTGGACGAAGTCATGCAACTCTTACCAAAAGTAGGGTCAGCAACGGAAACGATTGTTCTGCCATCCATTTGATAGAAATCTTTGATGGCTACACCTTCAGAAGTTCATTAAATTGTATGATTAAGCTAATTTAAGTATTTATATGTTGTTTTTTAAAGGGTGTTTGGGAAAGCCTACCGACACATCTTTGTGTCGTGTCGTTGCTTCCCATCTTTTATTGTCTTCTTCCGCTGCATGAATGTCTAACATTCGACCTTCAACCTAATGTATATGCAAATCAATTATAAAACATAATCACTGCATGTCGCATTCTATTGGTCATGCTGTTAGCAAGTCATACATCTAATGGTTGTGATCTTATTCTCATATGACTAAGGAACACACATGATTAAAAAACAAATTTGCGCCATAAGCAATTAAGGCCATATACATGTAAAAAATGGTGTTGTGCTCACTGATCTGAAGTTCCAACACATAGGTATCATTTGACTGGATGATATTGATCTGATACTCGTCTTGGTGGCAGCTTTCTGAGAATGAATAGCACAAGAGCAGACTAAAAATCTCTACTATATGTATAAACACAGAAATAGAAAAAAAGTAAAGAACACATACAATCCAATTCCATGTATGGTTTTGCAAAATTATAAGATTACAGAGGAGTTGAAATAGCGTCTTTTGGAAGAGTAGTAGATCCCTAAACAATGGATTTACCCCACCGCATATTCAATTCATAATCATAAACAATCACAACTAAAACATTAAATACAATATTCAGTTATCACTCTTGCTAAGAAAGTTTCTGACTTGTAAGCTCCATTTATGATTCAACTAAACATTTCTAGAACTGCAATTAATAATATTTCCCATTTGTGACTTGTAAAAATTGAAGAAATCCCTTTTATAAATGACTATAAAATATTACCTTTTGATGTCTCTTGAACATAAACATGAAGCTTAAAGATCGCCACCAATATTCATCCCAAAACACGAACCCCTTAAACTTGAATATCCTTTTCACTTACACAATTCACTGTTTAGGGATCTGCTACTCTTCCAAAAGAGGACGCCTAAGGGTAAATCATCTTATATCGGCTGAACTATAGTAAGAAAAAAACATAAAAGAAACTTACCTTGCAGCAGCATGTACCGTGTCAAATTGACCTGCACAATCAAATAAACTAACAGGTTAACTATTAGCTATAGATACATTTAAGACTCATTAATTTTACTACATTATCAATATAGTAAGCTAGATAATTTTACTACATTATCACTCATTAATTTTACTACATTAATTTTACTACATTATTAATATTCAGTTATCACTCATTAATTGCTGTTGCTTCCGATACTGTCGTAATCTAGTAGCCTGTCATTAAACTCTATAAGTTGATATTATCATATTGTGTTTGAATACAGAAAAAAACGTGGTGAGTAGTAAAAATGATATAAAACCTTATATATCAGAAACCACTAAAAACTGACTTGATTTAAAGTTGCATCATGTTCTTTTCCACCAGAACCCTTTATTAAACCACGTTCCTTTCCAACCGCATCTAATTCATCGATAAATACAATAGATTGAGCCTGTGGAGATCCACCATAAACATATTCAAACAGAGGTTCGTCACTAAATCCTATACATATCAAATACGATCTCATAGTCAAGACTTGCAATCTCTACTTGCATAATCGCTTTTACTCAAACAAATTAACTATTTATTAAATTTTACTTAGGCATATCTACAAACACTTGGAGCATTCAAAACGGGGCATAGAAATAAATCGACTAATTCAACACATATATATCTGTTAAGAACGTGATATGTAATATGAAGAGTAATTATATGCAAAAAAAGAAAAAAATCGTGTGGAGCTATGAAAAAATACATGCGAATGCAAATGAATCTCATAGTTTTAACTTGGGTTAACAGAAAGCAATCATCCAAATGTATTAGTTTTGTGATCAGTGATCACCATCTTTGTTTCATTACTTCCAGGATTGCACCTACAAAAACAAAAAACAATGAAACCATGTTATCTTTAAAAGTGGGTCGATCAATTGTTATTTTCAGCGCCATCAAACATCCAGGATTGCTTTTATACCTCTCCGAATTAGAAGTTTTTTCTCCTCGCATGTTAATATGGAATTATGGATGATTAATTTCTGGATGATGAATTTTGAAATTGCCGATTGATTATCTTATATAAATGAATCTCATAAATGTTTTGAATATGCATTTGACTTTAGTAAACTGTTTCTAAATTAATATGAATTTTAAAAAGTTTTTTCCTAAAATAACTGCACAATGATCGTTTCAAAATAATTTTCATAAACAGCTGGACGAAAGTGTTTATTTGTGCGTTTGAATTTTGAAATATGCATTGAATTCGGATGAGGTGCTTTTATTAGTTTTGTTTTGTTAAATTTATCACAAATGTGAGAAATGCCTTAGTGGTTGAGATGTTATCTCATGGGCATATCAACCCGAGTTCAAATCTTGGCAACTACATTTTTAGTCCTGCTTTGATTCCGCCTATGTGGAATTCTCACAGACATGGATTAAACAAATGCTTAGGTGGCTTTCTTGGCTGCCTATGTGGATTAAAAATGCTTACGTGTCTTTAAAAGATGATGACATGGATTAAATTATGGGAAAGAGTCGGTATTCTTTAATGATTATGTGGCATTTATGTTGCATGAGGTGGCGTTGTTGTATCCTGTTATATATAATGTAAGATATATATACACATATATATATATATATATATACATATATATGTATATTATATACATATATATGTATATTATATACATATATATGTATATTATATATATATATATATACACACATACATATATATATATATATATATATACATACATACATACATATATACATACATACATACATACATACATAGATACATATATATATATATGTATATATGTATATATGTATGTATATATGTATATATGTATGTATATATGTACATACATATATATATATATACATACATATATATTTGAGATGATTCTGTGGGCATTTATGTAATTATTGATAATTAAAAGGGAGTGTTGAGTAAAACTGATCAAGGGTATTAAGGGAATTCTACATTAAAATTATATAAAAAAAATCTGTCATATTTTTAAACAACTTCCCCAAATAAGTAGGGCAAACAAGTATCTCTTTCTCCAAAAAAACTGCCGGACTCCCTTTTTTCCCTACCCTAACAATAGATACAGATCTTATTTTCTCCCTTTATTCCACCATTCATCGACAATCGTTTCGCCCAATCTCTCCATCCATCGCCATTCACATGAATTTATTGTTTTTATCAAATATTAAATGGCCATTTTAGTTTTAGTGATAGGGGAAGGTTGTTTTTCGAAGGGGAAAAAAACTATTATTCGAGTGGCAGATAATTATGTGAGTTAGATTTCGTTCTAATATTCATGTTAAAATAGTTTATGATAAATTATTGTGGTTTAAAACCAATAACTTTTTTTGATAAATCTCAAACTTATTGGTAGTAACATAAAATGGGTTATTAACTTTGTGGTTAAATAATTATTGTTATTATATGATTCTTGATTTCATTCAGTTCTTGATTTTGATTTGTGGATGAGGACTGCATACGGATGAGATGGGCCCGGTGTCTTCATATCTAAGTGGTGGCCATACACACTTCTAGCTTCTCTTTTCCTAGAGGGTTATCAAGAAATAGAATAGAGGCGGCTGAGAACATTATCCTATTTAGATGTTGCGTCAGTTCTTCTAGGTATATATCTTTATGTTAAAGTTTGCATTCTAATTTTATAGTTGGTGAAATGGAAACATACGAAGGGAACATGTATCTTGTTTGCAGTGTTTGTTATTTCTGCTTGGGGATACATGATTGTGTTAAGAGTTATTGGCTTTAGAAAATAAAAACCTTAGTAGTAATTGTTTAGTCTAAATTTAATGGTTAGTAAATAGAAGTTTTTATTTAACATTGAGTTAACGTGTGTACTATTTTGGTTTACGGAGAAGCCGAAGGAAAAAAATTGGCAAAGAGAATATGAAATTTGACCAGGAAAAATGCAAAGCGGAATAGAATTTGACCGGAAATCAAATGCAAAAAGCGGAAAATAAAACTTTGAACAGGAGGAAACTCGGCGTGTGTTAATTGTGGTGTGTGTAGATGTGAATAAGAGATGATCAACAAATGCACTTGTGATTTTAGAAGTCGTACACATATGTTCGCGAGGCGTGCATATATGTTTTTGGAAGAATGCACATATGTTCGCGAGGCGTGCATGTATTTTTTTTTTTGGAAGAGTGCACATATGTTATAGTGAATTGATAAATACTTTGTGTTTGTATGTAATTTTATTTTATAGTCAAACATAAAAATAATGATATTTATGTTCTTGATTTGTTAATTTAGAGGTTACATATATGTGTTTATGTTTTTGGTTATAAAGTTTGAAGATTAAAGAGTGTACACTAGAAACATATGTGCAATTACCATTATAAGCAAAAAAACTGCACTAAAAACATATGAAATTAACAATATTAAAAAAACATATATGCACTAGTTTTTTCTGAAAATATGTATGCTGAAAAAAATATAAAACTAAAAAAAATATTATTTTTATTTTAATTCTGAAAATTATAAGGTTTAAAAAAACGTTTTTTAATAAAGAAAATTTAAAAAGAAGGTGAAAATGCATTTTACTATTATACCCTTTCTATTTAAATAAAATTATTTATTAATATTAAATTCCTATTGGTCCAAGAGTGGTTCTGTAGGTTCTGTACAAAAAGTGGTTCTGCAAAGAACGGTCCCCTATATATATATATAATTATATATCTAATATTTTATAATATTTTATATATATATATATATATATATATATATATATTATTTATATATATATTAAAAATTCCAAAAATATTTTTCTTTTATTATCTTATAAAAAATCTTCTTTATCTTCTCAAGCGGTTACTTTTTGAATCTTTGGATTGGGAACTTATTAATGGATATTCATAAATTCTCTAGTAAGAGAATTAAATTGCTTGTGTATTTTAGTATTTAAGAGAGTACAATAAAAATCAAAAAATCCGGAAGAGCAAATATGTTTGTATTTTTTTTATTTATTAATCTTCTACATATAGTAAAAAGAAAAAGAAAAAAATATTTTTTTATTTTTTTTTACTTTTTTTAATTTTTGATTTTTTTAAAAGACGTAACTTTCGAAGACGAAAGGTTCTTTAAATCACGATCGACAAATTCAAACGAGAGAATCTTAACACAATTCCTCGGCAGCGGCGCCAAAAATTTGATACGTTCCAAATTTTATAAAAAAGAATTTTATTTTATTTTGAGTATTTTTCTATTTTTTATGATTTTTTAAAGTTTTTAATAAAAATAAAATGACTAAAAAAAATATCAAACTAATCTTAAAAATTCTAGGAAAATTACTAAAAGTGTATAAAAATGTAACTGATTTTATAAGAATATAAACTCAAAATAAGCTGACAAAATAAGTCCTATAAGTCCTAAAAGAAGCTACGGCTTTTAATAGAAAAAGAAAACAAAAATGTGTATAAAAGATTTATTGTGGGCTATCATAACAGATAGCCCTGGTCTGGTGCGATGGTTAAAGTGTGTGTATGTTGGGACGTTGGTATGTAAAGGGGGAGGTCACAGGTTCGAATCTGTGCTTCCCCTTTTTGCAATTTTTTTTATTTTGAAAACTTTTTGAAACAAATTTAAAGAACAGCTTATAATAAGCAAATTTTATAAAAGAAACTTTTTGTGAAACTTAAACAATGAGCCAGAAAACGAGCTTAAAAGTCACAGTTTTGACTTAAAATATTTTTTAGCTTTTTCACTAAACTACTTAAGCTAGAAAAACTGAATAAGCCCTAATCTGAACTAAATGAGCTACAAACAACTTAACACAAACCTAATGAGCAAGTATGAGCAAGAATTTAGCAAAAAGAATAAGCCATAAGCTGGAAAAACCAATAAGCACTTTTGCACAAAACTATGTTCAAAACAGACAAACAAGCAACTTTAAGATTATTTTTAAACAAGCTAAAGGAACATTATGGCTTAGTGGCTTATGCCACTAGAAAGCTTGTCCTATAAGCTATCTAAAACTTTAATCAAAAAGGAATTTGAAAATCAAATAAGCAAAGAAAAAGCTAAACGAAAAAGCTATTTTAACTGTTTACACTATGTTTTTGGTTTTTATTAAAAGACAAAGTGCTAATTTGCAGACTAAAAACAAATATTCAAATAAGCTTTTAAACTTGAAATAAGCCCTAACCTATCTAATTTGGCCTATAATCTACTTGTGCACTAAATTTGAAAAACTAAAACTAGCTTAATTTTAAGGTTGAAAATGGCCTTAAGGCTGTTTTTACAATCTGATATAGTTGACACAAAAATGACCAAAACTTAAACCTAATTATGAAGGCTTAAGATCTTTGTTTCTACACCTTCTAAAAACCAAATCAAGAGCAATTGAAGCAATAAGAACAACTAGAAACAAATTTAAGCTAAAAGACCCTAATAAGCTGAACTTATAACCACAGATTTAAACAGCCTATACTCTAACTAGATCAATACTTGTTTTATCATACAAAGACCTTAAATCCTTACTTTATAAACTTCAAAATGAGGTTTCAAATCAAACTAAAGAACCAAAAGGCTTTTGGCAGAACTAACTCAAGTTAGTACTGCCTTGAGCCAAACACCCCTTTAATTCACTTAAACTCAATTTTAGCTTATAAATTTTGAGAATTAAAGCTCAAACTTCAAATACCAGATACTACAAAGCTTATAACAGACCTAATGAACTGATTTCAATAATCAAATAAGCCAAAACAATAAGCCTTTAACTAGTGCTACTATTTTTGGATTTTTAACTAAATTCTATCAAAAACTTAGCAAACTAAGATCTACACTAATAACTGATTACAATTAACATCAAACAACTTTAAAAAGCAGTAATAAGCTACTCTAAGCAATAATAAGCAAACAATAAGCAAGATTAAGCTAAGGTGAACAGATTAACTAAAACATTTAATGACAGCATAGTAAATAGAAAAAGGAAAAGACATGAGTACCTCTACCTCAGCTAAACAGAGGTAAATGCTCAAATTAGAGCTTATAAGAGCAGCTTAAGCTTATAGCTTTAAGCTTAATCACTTTCCTAATCTAATCTTAACTCCTGACCATCAGGAACTAATACCACTTAAATACTCAAAGCAGCCATCCAATTCTAAGGAGTATTTAAGTTTTTGAGAGCTTGAATAGCTTATGAATAATTTTAGCTTATGAAACAGTATCAAAGAGCTTATTCAAACCATAATGCATTTAAGTAAAAACATAAATTGTAAATTTAACAATATGAAAACAAACTTTTATTGATTTAATAAACTGAGTACAAGCTTATGAAAAGAAAGTTACATTAATTGGAAAATACAATAAGCTAAAACAATACAATAAGCTAAACTATTCTAAATAAGCTACAGCTAAAAACTCTCTCCCCACTATGAGTGAGGTAAGGCTTCCTTTTATAGGCAAGAGTGGAAGGTTCTAGCTCCTTGGTATGTTAGTTGTGTAAGAGAGTTGAGTAGCTTTGATTACAACCATTGGTTGATAACATATTATTCATCTCTATTTTCCACCCTTAGATAAAAAATGGAGAACACAGATCAATGAGCTATCATAGGGGTTGTGCTTCTTTTGTGAGTGCAATCATTAGGCCATGTCTCTTCAACCAATCATAAGCTAATATTCTGCCAACGTGGCTTCTTGTGACGTCTTCTCTTGCCTATGTAGAACAAAAAAGAATCCAATGCTAGATAACCATGGTTATTGATGTGGCGGATGAGGGTTATGGTTTCTAGAAGGGTTAATTGCATTTAAATGAAATTGTTTTGGTGCAGGGTAAATTTGGAACGATGGGTGAATAGTAAAAACGCATGTGGGTCCCTTTGAATATAGATCTTTCTACCTTGTTAAGGGTTGTAGCCAATATGGATAGATCCACACAAACTACAGGAGAAACAACGAATATAAACACTATAAGTTATGCGGAAACTAACTTATAATGCTAAGAAGAACAATGAATATTGATAACTAAACTTTTCTATTAATCTGCTAAAACGATTATAGATTACTAACTATGAGATATGAGATTGTATATGAGATGTGTATCTTCTCTAATGCCGTAGGATTCCTTTTATAGACCAAGGATAAACCCTAACAGACTTACAAAACGCGTAAAAGATAATGCATATCTTTTCCTATAATATCCCATACATATCTCTTAAACGGTACTAACTATTTTATTATCTATCAGTATAACTAATCTGATCTGTACTATACTATTTTGTACCTGTCAGTACTATTACAACTATCGATACTAACTAATATACTAACGCGTACTAGTCAGGAATGCTTATTCCCAACAATACTCCCTAAACATGATTGCTGAACTTGTTTAACTTCATGTTTCTTCAGTTTATTCTTCTTAAGTTCTTGGAGGATGTATCCAAACACTTTGTCAAATCTTGATCTTGATCTTTAATAATTTTTTTTATTTCATATCCATCTTTCAATCAGTAACTTGGCTTTTCAGCAAACAGCAACATCATCTAAGTTGGCTTTTAGTTTTTGGCAAACTTACCAGCCATTACGGATTGGTATTCTTTATAGGAGCCATTTACTTTGGGAAGCCATTTCTTCATTGTAAACAACAAGGTGAATTGATTACCTTTATTGTATTGAGTAATCTACCAACTCATCAACGGATTTGACTTGTCTTTACAAAAACGGTTTGCTTATGGACTAGTCAATGCTTCATGCCATCACATGGTGCAATTGATAACATTATAGTATTGCTAAATATCAGCTATCAACGATTTGATTAGTCTTTACCAGGAACTGTTGATCTTGGACTTGCCAACTCTTTACCTTGAAAGCAAGGTGAGTTTTAAAAAACCCTACAATTTTTGGTAAATTGTAACTCCATAAAATAGATTTTGAGATGTGCTATATCCGACACAGCCGTATTGCGCTTTTATGGAACTAAGAGCATGTTCTTATGTCCGTTAGAGTAGCAATGGTAAGAACTAATGACCATTTGTTGTGTGGTCTTTAGATAAACTTAACTCGCGTCTCAAAGTTCCTTCTTATTTTCTGCGCCGATGTAGATTCTTTCAGTGTTCTAATTGTTCTGCGAGTCTTTGCTTTCTTGGACAAGAATCTAAATTTAGCTCCAAAGCGCCATATAGTATTGTCTTCTTCAGTTTCTAACTTCAACTTAAGCAATTGTGACAATACTTTCTTTTTCAAAGGATACTTATTCTCTACAAGCATATGAATGACTATTCCTTCATCAGTCATTATAGTGTGTATCCCTGAAGAACTATGTAGCTTCCAGCTCATTATCTTCTAATTTTGTTATGCATTCCAAAAATCATCATTTCCACTTTGATTGAACATGATTATCAAATCTCCCCAAAGTATTTTGTTAAATCCTTCAGGTGTTTCAACTTGGCATCTGTTCATCACAAGTTGATATATAGCACATATGTCATCTCTATCAAGTATTGAAAGCACTGCCATCAAAGTACTGAAGTATCTTCTTTGTCTATTACTTCTAATCCCCACATTAAGATAAACATCTTCTATTTCTTCAGACTCATCATATTATGGTTTGGTTGTAAGATACTTAGATCTCCATTCTATGATAGGATACTTCTTGTCAAGTATCTCATAATTCACTTCCTTATCCTCATTAGAAACTATAGTTAAACATAATCTTAACTCTTCATCGTCTTTAGAAGTGAACTTTATTTTCTAAGATTTCATCTTCTTCCTTATACCAAGCTTTCTTTTTTCTAGTTCCTTCTTCTTCTTTAATTTCCCTTAAGACTGTATCTTTCTTTACTCTCTTCTTTAGAAGCATAGCAACTTGGTTCATTCATTCCTTGATTACTTTGTTCATCTTCAAGCTAGAACCAAATAGCAATGAAACTATCATCAGACCTTTTTTATCTTGTCATACAAAGCTTTTATTCTTTCAAAACCATTGGTCTTCAGATCAGAATGCTTCTTGTCCTCCAACAATCTTCAAATATGTCATCATTGGTTTCTCTAGATGTTTTCTTGAATGAGGTTTATTTCTGATAGATTCAGATCTTTGTTGAGAAAGAAATCTTCTTTGGAACAGCATTGCGTGTCATGAAGAAATTTGGCTTTCACTCAATCGTATACTATTTCTCTCTATTCTATTGAAGTTTTCAAAGCAAGTATCTTGTCAGCATTAAGTCTTGCCTGAATGAAATCATATTCATTAGAGAGTGCAACCTTTGTAGCTTCTTCCTCAGCTAACTTTTTCACTTCTTCTTCTGCTTCCCAATCCTCTTGCACCTTTCTGGCCACCTCTTCATCCCTAGCAAGCTGCTTAAATTTCTTTTCAGCTTCAGTAATATCTTCTGAATCAGTATCAGATTCATCTTCCTCTTCAATCATCTTTTTGCCTTTATCTTTTGGATCAATCTTGGGAAGAGGCTTTAATGTTAATAATGATCTTGTTGAAGTAGGCCTAGGTCTCTTAGTCTCCTCAACATCCTTAAGCTCTACTCCTTTTTCTTTTATGCTTCACCTTGTTCTGACTTCATTATGATAAGGGACTTGTGTACATTGGTCTCATCATCCCAAATATTGTTCGGAGTAGTTGTTGTTGGAGTAGCACTTATTCTTTATTTTGATCAATAGTACTTTATCGGTTGTCGGTACTAACTTCTTCCTTGTCAGTACTAACCTTTTGGCTTGTCAGTACCTTCATCTGGTTTGTCGGTACTATCTTCAGACTTGTCAATACTAACTTTTGGTTGAGCAGTACTAAGTGGATCTTCAGTACTAACTCCCTTTTCTGCACTTTCCTTCTCTTCATGCACTACATAGCTTGTCCTCCCCATATCTTGAGCATCCTCAGTCTCCATATAGTCCATTGTATCATTATCAAGCTCATTAAAAGCTGGATCTTTATGGACTGTAGGTTCAGCTTTGGCAGGTTTCCTCCCCTGTTTGGATACATACTCCTTTTGCATCTACTGTGTCTTCAAGGATTTCTTTCCCGCCAATCTTTGCTTCATGGATACACTCTTCATCTAAGCTTTGTGATGTGTGATAACAGGTTTGGCTTTCTTCTTAAGCTTCTTGATTTGCACCTTCAAGTGTTTAATTTCTTTGGCTTGATCTGTAACCTATGTACACAAAGAGATACAAAGATCATACACACTTTGGAGTGTCATGCCACCCTCATTCCCTGAAAAGGATCTATCACTAGATGACTGACCTCCACGATTCCCACCAGAACCCTCTGGAATGGAATCAGGAATATGAGTAGTAAGTGAAGGTCTGGGAGAAGGGTCAATCTGTGTCTCATGTTGGTCTTCACTTAGGTGAGGAAGAGAGGGTATGGGTTGAGGTTTAGATTGTCTTTCTAAAGTGATCCTCAGTTGGTTGAACCAACATAGAATCAAACAAAGGTGTTACATTCCCTGAAAAATATTTTCCCTTTTTAACCATAAAAGAGATAACTTTACTAGTCAAAGCATTAATAGGGAAATGGTCTAAGGGCATAGGCACATTCTTTAGCTGTGTATCCAAAAAGACTGAAATAAATCTTGGATACATAACAAACTTTTTCTTTGCATCTAAGTGTCGCATCATACCATCAAAAATTAATTTAGAAACATTATATTTCTGATTAGTGGTCAAGCAAATTACTGCTGTGGCAATATTAGTGGGAATTTGATCCCAAGAAGTGCTTTTAGAACTTATGCAGTGATTCATGCTATGAAAAAAAAATCTCCACTAGGGTGAAAATAGAGCTTTGTTAAATGTTAAGACAGTTAGGTCTCACTCATACCCCATTAGCTGAATAGCATCAAATATAGCCTGATTTGGCAAAGAATCTATCCCATCAGCATCATCAAAAAGAAGATCACTTCTTATTGATGCCTTTGAGATAGACACAGGCTTGCCAGCTACTTTGGAAGTAATATACCTAACATTGTTGATTATTTTAGACTTAGCAGACATCAAAAATTGTTCAACAAATGTAGTAGAGACTACAGGACTTACAGTGAGAGCATATTGAATGGAGCTTTGTGTAAGAAAGCTAATAATCTCATGAAACTCTGTATTCCCATCAGTCTTTTCCAATTAAGCGACCATGTTGTGTTTAGGGCATGATTTAAGAACAACCATACTTGATGAATTGATAAACGATGATGAGTAAAAGATTAGGGTTTGATAGAAGAAAGCGATTAAGAGAGTTTACGTGAGTAGACTGTGCATTTAAGATGGGTTTATATAGGTTGAACAAACCCAAAATCAAAGAAACCATTTCAATTTACACTATAGACCCTTGGCGGTATTCTGGCCTTGTGCTGCTTTCCTTTCTGACAAGCAACACAAGTGTGGTCATTTTGAAAAATCTTTAAAGGTAAACCTCTTACAAGGTTTCCCTTCACAAGTTTGTTTAAGTTTTTAAAGTTAACATGACCCAACCTCCTATGTCATTTGTTAGATTAATCAATTGTGGCCTTTGCAATCAAACAAGCTAAACCTCCAAAAGGACAATGTTCACTAAATTGAAATTGTACATATTGTTTTGTCTAGGGATTCTAAGTAATACTTGATTTTCATCAGGTAACTTAAATTCAGGAGACAACACAAGACATTCAGTGTCTGTGAAGAGAACCTTGTTCTTCTTGTCATACATCTGTGACACAGAAAAGAGATTGAAATGCTGTAGTTCTTTCACAAAGCACACATCCTTAAAATCTAATTTTCCTGTTTTTATTTTACCTTTACCAGTTATGTAACCTTTACTTCCTCCAAAAGCAACATGGCCACCATTAAAGTCTTGATATTCAGCAAGGTAGGCCTTGTTTCCAGTCATGTGCTTGGAACATCCACTATCAACAATCCCTTTGTTCTGTAAAGCTCTTTGTGGATAATCATGCACTTTAAATAAGAGAGATTAGTTTCTCTTAGGGACCCAAGCCTTTTTGGGCTTGGGTCTGCCTAGTGGATCTTTGAAAGACAATTTTTAGAACTTGATCCACCATTGTATTTGGAGACTTTGTTCCAGTTGTGTCTTTTGTGGTCTCCAATTACAACCTGCTGAGGGCTTAACAACAGTTTCCCTTTTTCCCTTAACAGCACTAACTGCATTTACCTCAGCAGTATTAACTTTTTGATATGAAAAATTGGTTCTAAGTGTTGTTGTTCTATTAAATGGCTTTCTAAAAGGTGAAAGAGTTTTATGAAAACCAGCTTTTGGTCTAGCATTATTCACAATAGGCTTAACAGTATTAACTTTCCTAGCAGCATTAGTTGGTACTGCCTGTCTGTTAAAATTATGCCTAGCAGTATTAACTGTGTTAGTACCGCTAGTTCTAGTAGTATTAACTTGAATCTTGCCAGTTCTAGTTAGTACTGCTTTTGGAACAAATTGGTTTTGATGATTCACTCTTTGCACATTGTTCCATACTGGCCTAATCTCCCTTTGACCAGACCCCTTACTCATCCTATTGTTTAATTCAGCTTGTTTAGCCATCCTTTTCTCATGGAAATCACAATCTCTAATAAGATGGCTAAAACTTCCACATACAAAACATGCCTTTTTGGTAAAACCATATCCCAAACCCAGTTTTTCAGCCATTAAACCACTACAATCCTTTTTGTCAGGTTTAGGACTCTGACTACATGTGTTTTGTTCTTTAACAGTTTGCCTAGGAGTTTTTACATGCTTAACAGTATTAATAAAAGCAAAACTAGGTGTTTCCTGTTCTTTTGTGGGTAGAGACACATGTTCATCTTCACTATCTGATTCATACTCCTCAATGATAGGAGCATCAGACCAAACTTTAGGTTGACTTACTACTTTGGGTTCATTGACAACTGGTTCAGGCATAGATTCATGTGTTTCTTCACTACAATTGGATTCACAAGTATTAAAGTCACTGCTCCTAGCATCAGATTCACTAGGTTTAGATTGCTTTGGACCATATGTAAATTGTGAGTCATCTATTTCTTTATCAGGTCCAGAAGGGATGTAGATCCCTGTCATTGGAGGGGGAACTGCATGCATCCCCTCTGCATATCTATCATTCACAGGACTATCTTCTATATCACTTGTCCTACTGACAAACACACTTTGGAAAACTTCATTTTCATAACTTAAAACACCTTTATTCATTTGATCACCATACCCAAGTCCAGCCTTATCCCTAGCACTCATCTGACTATTTAGCAAAATATTAAGATTTTTAGAAGAGTTGTGCCATTTTTCTACTTTAGCTTTTAATTCTTCTTTTTCTTTTTCAGCTTCTGCCAATAGTTTCTTATGGTATGTAAGGACATCAGTTTTATCATCTAAGTCAATTTTCATAAACCTTATCTTTTCCTCATACCAAAGTTGACTTTGTTGATGAGCAACTAATTGTGCTTCAACTTTCTTTAAAGCTTGAGTATATGCCTGTATTTCTATACTGGCATCTCCAAGTTGTTCCCTCTGTTCATCATACAATTTTTTAAGTTTAGCATAAGACTCTTTACATTCTTTTGAACAAGAAGTTACCTCTGTGTCTGAGCCTGAACTGCTGCAAGCCATCAAAGCATAGTTCTCTTGTTCATCTTCTGAGTGACTGGTCCAATCAACACCTTCTCCATCAAGAGTCACCAAAGCTTTAGAGTCCTCCTGTTTACCAGATCTCCTCCCATTTTCTTTATCCTTATTCCCAGTGTTCCAAGCATCTCTCCTCCTACTATCTTGATTCCCCTTGGATCTGCACTCTCTAGCAAAATGCCCTGTCTTGTGACAACTATAGCACTCGACTTTGGTTTTGTCAAAACCAACCGGTTCCTTGGCATCAAATTGTAGCTTTCTACCTGTCTTTTTGTAGAACTTTTTCATTCTCATGGAAATCATGGCCACCTGCCATTTCAAGTCCATTTCTTCTAAATCAAACTCATTAAGCTGTTCTAGATCTTCATGATCCAATTGTGGGCAACTAGATTGATTTCCAAGTAAGGAGTATGATGAAGGATGTTCATATTGTGAGTTATGACCAGAAGAATTAGAAACACCATAAGCGGTACTAACATCATTAGTACTGCTAGTGTTCTCTGAAACAAATGCCACATTCTGCGTGCTAGAGGATGATGCAGTAGAGCCTTTAACATTAGACTCAAAGACTCTAAGATTATTATACAGATCATCAAAACTGAAACTATCCACTCTTGGCTTGGTCCTCATGATTAAGGAAACTTGAGACCAGGCAGAAGGTAGAGACCTAAGGAATTTATGATTTGCATCTTCAGTGGAGACGCCTGCACCATGAATCTCTAGTTGATTTAGAAGACTTTGAAACCTGTCATAGCCTTTATGTAGCCCTTCTGAGTTTGATACAGAGAAGCCTTCAAACTGTTGCTTTAGAATATACTTCTGCATCTTCTTTGATTCATCATTTCCACCAAATCTAGATTTGATAGCTTCCCACATTTCTTTAGCATCAGTCATTTTATGAAATTTAGCAAGATGATCTTCTGGTAAAGCCATAAGCAAAGTGGTCCTTGCTTTTCTTTCTCTTTCTCTGGCTAAAATTTCTTCTGCAGTCTTGGGAGGCAGAACCTTTATTAAACCATTTGTATCAGTTGAGACACACACGGGACCATTTCCTCTTTGAATAACTTCACATATAGGATAGTCTGTATGGGCCAAATAATGTTCTATTTTCATGGCCCATATGTCATATTCTCCCTTCTTGAGAATAGGAAGTATGATGGTTGAAACAGTGTGAGGGGTTTGTTGTGTTGGTGTTTGTGATGGTGGTGCTGGTGGTGGTGGTGGAATATCATCTTTTGATCTAACCATTGCATAGCTTTGTAAGATAGAGGTTTATAACTGGTTTTTGTTCTTCTTACTCAGAGTTTCTCTACAGGCTCTGATACCACTTGTAGATCCCTTTGAATATAGATCTTTCTACCTTGTTAAGGGTTGTAGCCAATATGGATAGATCCACACAAACTACAAGAGAAACAATGACTATAAACACTATAAGTTATGCGGAAACTAACTTATAATGCTAAGAAGAACAATGAATATTGATAACTAAACTTTTGTATTAATCTGCTAAAACGATTACAGATTACTAACTATGAGATATGAGATTGTGTATGAGATCTGTCTTCTCTAATGCCGTAGGGTTCCTTTTATAGACCAAGGATAAACCCTAACATACTTACAAAACGCGTAAAAGATAATGCATATCTTTTCCTATAATATCTCATGCATATCTCTTAAATGGTACTAACTATTTTATACTATCAGTACTAACTAACTTATTAGTACTAACTATTTTGTACTGTCAGTACTAATTACAATTATCGGTACTAACTAATATAACTAACGGTACTAAGTCGGGAATGCATAATTCCTAACATATGTGGCGGCCACCTCACCCTCCAAAACCCTCTTCAACACCTCAAAGCTAGTATCTAGACCTCAAGACTCATCACATAGCTTCTCCTAATTAGTTCCCATAGACTTGACACTAATCAAAGACCTTTGCTTGAGCACCAAGTCCATTCGAGTACTATAAAAGGGACGCATACCCTCTCCTTTAACTCACACCTATCATTCTCACATCTAACTCTCAAACAAAGTTCTAAGCTGATCAAGGAAGTCCTAAAGAGTCTTAAGAGCAGAAGTGAAGCAAAGAAACCAAGTCTTGGAGCCACATGAGTCGAGTTCTAGGCGTACGAAGCTAAAAAGCCCCATTCGACCCATTTTCAAACCCACAAGCTCAAATTCAGGTTCTATAAGCTAATGTTCTATTTTAATACTCTTATAATGTTCATATGATCATGTTTAATCCATTGTTAAAAGCTTTCAGCTCAAAAACCCATGCGTTTTTCCTTTTGATCCAAACTGAACCTATGAAACCCTAAAATCGCGTTTTCTCTAAATCTATAAGCTAAACCCACAAGCTGTTATAATGGGAAATTTCTATGAGCTTATTTAACATTCCTATAAGCATTTTATCAATTCTTAAAAGCCCTAACCCGTTAAATAAATTTTTGAAACCAAATGAACCCGTTTTGGCATTTTGAACTCGAAAACCATTTTTATAAGCTAAATGCTTGTAAAAGCTATTTTTCCTAACTTATATTAACTTATTTTAACAAGCTATAACATACAAATTACTTTCTATATTGAAAAATATCATTATTATTGATTTTGGACTAGTTTTCCAAAAGTTTCCATGCATAGAGGTATATATTGTAACTTTTAAAAAATTTCAACTACAAGGACTGAAAATGTCATTTTATGGAAGTTATAACTCCAAGGGTTATTTTTGCCCAGTCTCAAAGTTGAGGGATTATTTTTTATACTTTATATATTAAAAGGACTAGTTTTGTAATTAATTATAATTCAAGGGTATTTCTTGCCAATTTGATATTCTTAATAAGTTATTATATTTTTTTTAATTAAAAAAATATATAAAAATATTATAAAACTTGATTATATTAAAACTCGATACATTTATCGTTATTAATCATCGATTGACGTGTATAAAATCAATTACGTTAAATAATTAACGTAATTTATCATCAACTAGCTTTTGAAGCAACTTGAAATCTTAATGGATCACATTACTAGGGAGCTTCATATAAGGGATTTCATTTGGGTATACGTTTTGACGAGTTTGCTAGATTTATGATTTAAAGTGTCCTGGCTCCTCAAACGTTTACTACATGACTTCTGAATTATAATGGCCCGAACAGTGATACAATATTGCCATAATAAATCCAATCAAAGTGATATTTCATTATGATATAAAACATATCCAATCAAACTAAGGCTTGACATATTACCCAGGTTGTGTGACGAAGCCGTTACTTTGATTTCATATACTTTTGCCATCAATCAGATTTCCATATACTGTTAAGGTGAGTTCATAGCCTCACTTTTAATTCTCTTTAATATTTCATAAACCCGTGAGGGGGATACATGCTTAAATCATAAATGCAAGTATTTTTCTGTATGCTATCCTGATTCATTATTGTCTAAGTACCTACTTTTGCCATTAAGACCTCATTATCATGAACCGTTAATTACTCGTCAGGGTAAGCGCGAATAATGTGAATAGATCTATTTGGGACTGGACTTCCCCGTTGGTGTACCTATACGTTCGGTAACCAATAGTACATCATTTGAATAACTTTGCGGGTGTTTGGCAAAGACACACGTTGGGGCAATTACGTGTGGTTATTGATTAACCTAAGGCTTCGGTGTCATGAGCTCAAAGCAATAATAATGTTTTACAAACTATGGGTGTATAACAACGTAACCCACTATTAAACGTGTATTCAAACTACTTATTACAAACCTATGAATTTCACTCAACCATTGTGTTGACTTTTTAGCATGTTTATCTTAGGTAACTGAGCATCATATGGCACGAAGTGGCACGGACTTAAAGATGGCTAAACCGTTATCATTCAAACTTTTTGATTTCTTGTAGATTTTGTGACCTTTCTTTTGTAAAAACTCTGATGAATAAATGAATGATAACTTATTTTTTTAAAACGTCTCTTTCAAGTCATTTTCTATGATTTTGACTATTGTATTATAAAATAATACCCCAGATTAGCTTCCGCTGCTATATGTCAAAAATGGGGGTATTATAGATTGGTATCAGAGCCAACGGTTATAGAGAACAATGTCGAAACCTTAACTATAACTACTTTTCTTTTTCTAGCCAAGAAAGTCCTTCGTGCCACTACATCTCCCGAATAGTATGTAAAAGTACATAACTATTATACTATTCAATATATAACTTATGTTATTTACCACTGGGTTGTTAATAGAATGATGTCGTCTCCCAACCATCTTACTTCCGGTATTGAGGATGCTTTTTCCTCCAACTTTCCTGACTTTATTCCGGCTTCTCCGGACTATGTCCCAGCTTCACCAGGAAAAACATATTATAGCTCTTCTAACTCATTTGGCGTAGTTCTAATAGCTTCACCAACTCTTTGGCTCTTTCTTGATGATCCCTACGTGAAAGTTATGCAAGCATTTTATGCTGAAAAATCACCTATCCCACCTCCAACTATCATACCTCAATCATCAATGCTTAATCCTCAAGAATTCTTTCTTCCTGAAGGACTACTACCACCAAAGAAACGAGGTTGTCCATCCTCATCTACTTCTGCCCTACCTTAAGACTTTGAGATAGGAGAAATCTCTCGTAAGACAAGTCTGGAACGTCACGAGGAGCAAATTGAGGAGGATTTGGACAATGTGTCTATATGTATAAACCAACAAGATGGATGCCTTTGGTTTAGGAGAGTAAATGGGCAAGATTTTAGGCAATGATTTAGAAAGTCAGTTGAAGGTCATTAAAGGAATCACCCACGACAAAACATAGAGTGGGCATGAGTCTAACTTAAAGACTCGTTAATAAACAAAAGTGCTTGTTGGGAGACAACCCGTCTTTTTATCAATAAATTTCATTTTTCACATATTAGTTGGTTTGCATGTTTTACTTTGTTTTGCAGGAGATAGGAGGCAATTTTCGAGACCGACTCGACCCGTAATTGTGTGGTAGCTTTGCTGATTTAGCAGTAGTTACGGCGTAACATACATGGTTATGCCGTAACCTATTCAATTACGACGTAAACCTTCTTATGGTTACGCCGTAAACTTTTAAACTAAAATTTTCAAAATAACACATGATTACGGTGTAACCACTGGGGTTACACCATAACCTCTTTCTGAAAACCCTTAAAATAAAATTTTAACGCATTGCTAAACCTTGTATATCTAAATGAACTTTGTGGGTATGTTATCTAGAAACCCTCACGAGACTTCACTCGTCCACTTGGGCCACCAAGTGGTTTAAAAGGCTTGTTGCATATGCTAAATGCAACCGTGATTCCTACGAAAGTGAGTTAGGTTTGTATTTCTAGTAGAATTCTCTTTGAATGATGTTATGCTGCTAGTTTGTTTTAGTGATCACAGGGTAAAATGAGCTTGCTCAAGAAGGATATTGTTTGGATTTCTCCACCGGCTTATTACATTTCATATGTTCAGAAGCAAAGCTCAAGGGAGTTTCTTGTTCTAATTCTACTCTTCCTGTTTATTTCATTTCTATTAATGTACAATAGGGACATTATATAAAACAAGTGGGGGGATGGGAGTAGAATTATCACTTGACCTATTCTTGCCTTCGATTTTCTAGTTTTCTTTGAAAAATGGTGCCAATTTTAAAAATTTTGACATATTTTTCTTAGTGAACTAGAATTAATCTTTGCCGAATGCACATTACCCTTTATTATTACTTGGTGAGGTTTAAGCCTGATGTTTCATTTTCATCTCATTATACAAAAATCCACAAAAATATTGAGTGTGCCGGTAGTATTGTAGACTTTAGAACTTGGCATGTACATCATTTTGAGACCTAATTGATTTGCAGGAATAGATGGTTCGAGAAGGCAACATTTAGGAATTCACCCAAATAGCCTATATGTGTGTGTTTATCGACTTGTTACACTGACTTGTCAACCTCCCGTGTTAAAACCCTTTTGTTGCACTCATCATTAGTGCAAGATACCCATAGATCACCCTTGTTAAGCTAATCTATGTTTTCACCCATTATTATATGTTTTGTTACACCATTTCATCTTAGCCAACCCTGTAGTCTATATTTATCTTTGTGTTGAAATTTTTGGCTACCTAAGTCCATGGTTCAGGAAAGTGGTTTGAAGATTGGCACTTACTTTGATGATATATTATCTTGATCATGGAAGACCCCCTGGTATTATCACTTTTGATATTGTTCATCTCAAGTGGGGGGATATGTGATATGTTATATACAGGAGTATTGTATAAAAAAGAGAAAAGGTGGTGCAACTATAAGCCACCTAATGATATAAGTCTTAATTTTGGTTACAAAACCAACTAAGTTAAAGGTGGTGCAACTACAAGCCACCTAGTGATTTTAGGGATGGTGTAACTATAAGCCATCTAAAGTTAAAGGTGGTGCAACTATAAGCCACCTAGTGAAGAATGGGTTAGCATGCTCCACAAGATCGCATCATTAGCTAACCAATATTGATGATATGATCAGATTTTCGCACTCGAAGATTTGGACTATGGATGGACAATAGCTAGGTATGGATACCTTAGATTATATAGGACTATATGTTTTATGTTTCTACCTTAAAACCAATTAAATGTGTATCCCATGTCTATCCTAACCCTTTATATCACCCAATAAACCTGTGTTATGTCACCCATGTTGCCTTTAAGAATTATGTAGACCCTAACTCTAAATGGTGCAAATTTGTGTGCTTCCCAAGCTTATATTAGAATACATGCTATGACTGCGCAGTTGAGCGATCACCCCAAAATTGAACACTTAGACAAGCTGAGAGTTGAGTGAATTTTGATCCCCTTTTTGTAAGGTGTTAGGTTTTGATGTTTCTAGCATAAGTCTTTTATAGATTCATTTCTTTGAGTTAAATTAGAGAAATCTTTTTATAAACTATTCTAACAGGTCTACTTGAGGGCAAGCAGAAGTCAAGTGGGGGATATTTGATAACATCAAATATTTGATACTTTTTAGTGTTAATTTCTCCACGAAAATACTTGCAATTGTCTTATAAATACTTGAATTCGATACTTTTACGGTTATTTCATTGTTTTTAGGTAAAATACAAGTATGTGACAAGAAACACGGGAAATGGACCCAAAAATGAAGGAAACACGGATTCTTACGAGACTTTACGGTGTAACCCCTATGACAGTGTTACGCCGTAACATATTCAAGGCATGACACGTCACCCAGCAACATTACGGCGTAACCACACTAAAGGTTTATGCCGTAACATTATTATTATGGAAGGCTGAGTCATCCGAGTCAGTATTACGGCGTAACATGGACACTTGATTCCCCACAACGCCTACCCACCTTACGTCGTAAAACATCCTTTAATTAAGTTACATGATGGAAAGATACACGTCAAGCAGTTTATGGCATAAATCCCGAAAAGGTTACTCCATAAAACGTTCAAAATCTATAAATAGAGGCCTCATTCAGCCACTTTAACATCAACCATTCTACAACTATTCCAAGGGGCGATCAAGGCCTCTATAGCTCAAAGAATTCCACCAGAAGTCCAAAGGAGATCACACTTATATTACTTTTGTATTTAATCGTTCATAAACCACCCTTGTAAGAATTATGAATTTTCCATCCATGATTACCTTTATTAATTCTTGTTATGTTGTTTCTATGAGCGGCTAAGCACTTCAAGTGTTGGCTTAGTCATGAATTTACTATCGTTATAATGTTTGTTTCCTGTTAGATTATGGTTTTGTTAGATATCCTTCGACTATCGTGTACCCTTGGGTTTTGGTAGTATTGCAGGTGGTTTAGATCCTGTTAATTTTGTTATTAGATTACCAATTAAACATGGGATTAGCAGGTTACTAGGGTAGGTTTGGCACCATATCCCTAGTGTAGGAACTAACCAAGTTACTGCATCTATCACTTAATATACTTAAAAAGCACATGAACTCTTTTAGAGAGGTTTAATAACATGTATAGGTTATTAGACTAGTTCTTGGGATAGTTGGATTATCAAAAAAAATTTCTATGACCCTGGTTTGCCATACCTTTGTGTGACTTTGAGGGGTAAAAAAAGGGGGATTTCTGGATTGCTAAGAGTTATAGGGCCAAGGATAATAGATATCTATACAGGTCTGTTGACTTTAGAAACCACTAATGAAACCATAGTATAACATTGCACAAGAAAACGTAGTTATAATGGTAGTAATGAAATGGCTAGGCTAGCACGCTTTTCTCCCTGATTACTTCTATCACTTTTAATTTTCGCAATTTACTTTCTTGTTATTTTCATAAATCAACTTCTAACCATTTTTAAACGTGACACTTCAAATTAAAACTATTTGACACTTAGCTCTTAGGACGACCTCGGATTTACCATTTATGTACTGCTCACGATCGGGTTCTCTGCCCGTTAGTGTGTTTGTCAGGCGAATCGAGTTTTATAAATTTAAAACTTGAACAAAATATATTTTAAAATAAAATACGCATCAATAGTTACCACATTTCCCTAGTAATATGATAAGCATCCACTGTTGAGTATATGTCATTACTAATTCTATTCAGTATCATATAAATTGCTTCACCTTCAGGACTAATTAGTTTTTTGTTCTCTTTACTTGTATTAGCATAAGTTTCCTCTCTTACAACACGAGGTTGACCTGGATCATCCCCTTTTGCTGGAACTGCTGTAGTTACAAGTTGAGTTAGGATGTAAGGACCCTTTTCAATGCATTGCTTTAGTTGATCTTTGTTAGGTTTCATATCAACGTATCTCATGAACCAAGATCTCCATATGCATAACTACCCGGTGCAAGCATTGGTGGACGTTCCTTGGAACATGATTCCATGATGTCATTATGCATTTGGTTGTTTGATGAAGTCATGATGAAGTGATTTGTAAAAAAGATATCGTATCTTAAGTAGATAGAGTGATGTGTTGTTGTTTTATTATTGTTGTAATCAGTGTTATGATGTGAGTTCTATATTTATTGGATGAGTTAACTAAGGACTAACAATGGAACACTAATGTCGTGAAAGGATAATTTTTTGTGTTAGTAACGGTCGTTACACATTAAACAAACAAGGACTAACAAAGTAACAAACTTCTTCTTTAAGGGTTAAAGGATAAGGAATCGTCAAATGTAGATAGCAAGGACTAACGGTGTAAATACTTTCACCTAGAGATATATTTGATTTGAAAACCAACCTAAGGCTTAAAACAAGTTATAGAAAAGCTAACCCTAACTCGGTAATAAACGAGTTATGACCCGGTTTGACTCACGTGACTTTAGAATCCATGTTTCTACTACAAACATTTTCGCAAGTTTCTTAAGCATTTCCGCAGGTTTCTTAAGCATTTCCTCTGCTTTCTGGTTTCCACAAGTTTTTGATTTTTGTTGGTTTAGTTTTCCACAAGTTTACAAATCACAAAAGGTTTTCGCATGTTTACAAATCACAAAAGATTCTGCGGGTTTTTGTTATCCGCAAGTTTGGAAGTCACAAATTTTTTTTGAAAGTATTAAGGTTTTCATAAGAACGATTTTCACAGGTTTTGGAATCCTCGGGCTTTGTTCTCATAGAAATAGAATCCGCAGGCTTAAAATCTTAAACTTTTCTATCAGCTTTGGTTTCCGCAGATTAGGGTTTTCACAATATGGGGTTTCCTCAGGTTTGTTTCCGCGGATATGGTTTCCACGGGATTGGTTATTCGTATGTTTTAGCAAAAATGTATGTTTTCCATTTCCTCGGCTTGTATCATTTCAGCAGGATACACAATGATTTCCACACTTTCTGTTTCTGCTACTTTTCTTCCAAAAATGCAACAATGCCCTAAAAGCTAGGAAGCTCTCTTTTTCCTTTGTCCTTTCTACTATTTTCGCAGCTTTTGACCACAAAAACGCAGGTTTTGAAAATAAAAAACTCTTAAAACACACGATTTTTATAAAACAACAACTTGCCTATCTAGCTTCGATCTAGACACGTTTTAAATATATAAAGATATAAGCTTGAATGATTTTAACGATTAAAAGCAAGGTTTATGTGTTTATTTGTGTCGTGTATTTTTTAAAACGTGACAAGGAAAGAAAATAAGCTAGATAATAAGCTACTATTGATCTAAAAACGTTTATAAGAATAAAAAACTTATACTTGATATGATTTGTAATATAGAATCTACTTATAGCTTTTTATGTTTTCGTGTAAAGCTAGGCGTTTTCAAACCAAAATAAGCTAAGAAAATAAGCTAATAAATAAGCAAAACATCACACTAAATACCCCACGCGATTGATACCACATGTTGTCTCATAAACTAGACCTTAATTCACAAACAATAATGCTAGAAATGTAGACAGAGAGAATAAAAGAAGTTTAGAGAGAGAAAATGAGGTGGTGGATTATTTCACAAATTATGCAAGTTACAAATGAAACAACCAACCTCTTTTCATGGAAGGAAAAGGTATATATAGGCTCGCTAACATGATGTGATGCCTAGGGTTTATGGAGATGGGTCGGGCTTGGCTTTGGTTGGGCTTTTGGCCCGAAACACTTATAATATTATATTACAATGCGAGCCCGTAATCCTGACTAGCCTATTACATGAGATTCAAAGTTACATAAATGTAAAGACCCGTCATATTATATAATGACTTTTTCTTCTTTTGTTCGACTCAATATTTTGAGGCTAACAGATAAACCATTTTATTTCTAAACTATTAAGAGAAAAAAAAAACATATGTATCATTTAATTTGACATTTATAAGTGCATTAAATTCTTATTTATAGTAAACTAATTATGCATGTTGAAATGGCTTTTTCATTAAATTCTTGTTTGGTGGTGTTAAAATATTAGCAACTAAACATTATAAATAGATAGGTCTTTGTAGTTCAAAAACATACATCTGAAATTCTAAAGATTGTAACTAAACCAAGAAATATGGTGAAAGCTTTGTTTAAGATCGTGTTTTTAGCCATATTGGTGCTTAATTCTTGTGGTATGTTTGTTAGTGCAATACCGAAAGTCAAGGCTCGGAAGTTGGCTCCGACGAATGATGTCGAAGTTACAGAAATAGCAAAAACACAACCCATATCCACAAAGATCACCAAAAGATGCTCTTCTTCAAAAGAATGTACGTGCCCACCTGATTGTGGTTGTTATGGAGAGTGTTATAAAGGATGGTGTCAATGTTCACCTTGGTAGAAAATACTAGTTTGTAAAACTTATGTTACTTCTCGAAATAATGAAATAAAATGCTTAGTTTTTTAATGATGGTAAGTAATTCTTGGAAACAACGCAAATAAAAACCATGTTTAGATACCAATTAACACTTTTACTCGTCCAATAATTATATATCACTATTATAATTATTATTGGTAAATATAACGAGGTTTCATTTTGAATGTCGCTGCCTAACGTCTCGGGTATTAAAAATATATTAAAAGTCATAAAATGAGTAAACCAATTACCAAAATCTATATAATATAATGGAGGAAGACATGTTCCTCTATTAAATGTATTTTTATGTTTTGAAGAATAAAAATTAATATGCATTATGTACAAATAGTTAATGTTATGTGTAATACACTAAACAAAATTCATCTACACATAATTATTTAAAAAACTCATTCATGTAAGTTTAATGCCAAAATTTTGTTTTGTTATGGACATTTAAAGTTTTTGAAAACTGCATATTTAAAAACGTTTATCATATATTTATGTATTTTAGTACAAGTTTAGTGAAAATCTAATCATTTTGCTAATAAATTCGTTTGAGAAGAATCGTACATGAAAATGTGTAATTTTTAATGTCGTAATTTATATAAGCAATGCCATATATATTATTAAACATATATTGCAAGAACTAATATATACTTCTTTATGTGTTAGAAAATAAAGTTATAATCATTCCTAGCAATTTTGGATTCTTAGTCTAGTTTACATTATATTAAGTTTGGTCGTTATTTAACGTTTAACTCTTGTAATGTGTTGTAATATACTAAACATCGAGCCCGACTGTGACAACCGCCTATTTTTAGGTCAGTAACTAATAGCAAACATACGACATTTTGAATCTTTAAATTATTTGTTGAGTCACTCTTATATGGTCGTGTCATTTTATTGTTAAATGCTTATTTCTTAGGAACCTTAGTTATACGAACGCACCTTCGACCTAATGATCCTGGATAACGGTCCTAACGACCAACGATATGATCAAGTAACATTATAACAATATCAAAACACATGGGAAAAGTAAATTCAACTCACTTTCAAAACTATTTTAAAAGTTACGTTTTTACGTCACTTTACACATTTACCAAACGCTTACACATTTTACTTACTATTAATACCCAATACATGCACATAATAAAAATTAACAAAGTTTTTATAGAAACCTTCCCCTCCCCCCCCCCCTTAATCATTATTGCCCACACCTTCTAAAAAACTATACACATGTTTGTTCTTTCTCAATATTCTAACAACACACCACCATCTATACTTTATTCTACCAAAACCACTACCTCCCATTTCACACATGCAAAACCACTACCTTCCATTTCTTATATACTTTTAACAAAATGAAACATTTGATGTAAGAACATTTTGTTACTCGAAAATGATGTTAAAAATGGTACATACACTTGGTGATAACGCTCCAAATATACATAAAATATCCCTCGTAATTGGGTAAATTATCTTTGTAAATATATTAAATAATGTGTGTTTAGATACTTATTTGTGTAATAGTTGTTTCAGGATCGAAGAATACAAAAAGGACTAAAAACGCCAAAGATGTTCGTTAAATACACTAACGGTTGTTAAAGGAAGAATCTAGAAAAAGAATAAAAGTCTAATAATAAATTTGCGCCAAAGTGCCGCGCACTTTTCCTGAAGTACGACATACTTCAGAACAGAGAGAGAGAATTCAATGTTGAGGTGAAGTATGACGCACGTTTAAGGAAGTGCGGCGTACTTCAGCCTGCAGCTACACAAATTCATTAAAAACTTGCATTGAAGGTGGAGACTCTTCATTTGCATTCTCCCACATCTTGAGGTGCTTGAAGGCTATAAAAGGAGGCCTAATGTCAGGGTTTTACACAATACAACAACACACAATCATAGTGAAAAGTAAGAATCAAAGTTAGAAAGAAGTTTTAGGGAAATTGTTAAACTTCTTTTTGGTTCATCAACATTCCTAGGTTATAATTCATCAAGGGAAGTTACATTTTGAGCTAGGGGTGCTGTGACAGAGTTACTTAGTAGTTTGGAGTTGAATTTCCAAGTTTAATATAGTTTTCATTAGGAAAATGCTTGTGAGACAATATAATTTGCTTTTGAAATCGATATAAACCTTGTTGCTCTTTTAAACATGTTCTTTACTGAATTCATCATGCTTGTTATGTATTTATTGAAATGAATATGGAGTAGTCAACTATGTTTGTTTAGGCTTAAAAAGGAATCATAATGAAGACATGCTAATATGTTAATATACTTATGATTATGATCTTGATGAAACTTGATGATTGATTATCCGGATATTTGCTATATGTTTGATTAATCATATATGGTGGATATAGGTCGAAAGACTCTAACCGTGTGTTTATATTTCGCATTATTTGTCTATGAATAATTCGATATTAGTCTTGTGAGAATTGACTAATAAAATATTTATCAACCCGGATATGAGCACGTTTAATACTTAATCTCATGTCTAATGAACTTGATTAAGGGAGTTTTATCATTATAATCATTATACAAGAATCAATCTTTATGCATTTTATATATTAAGGACTAAAGGCCGAAAGGATTCTTTCTTATATAAAATAGATAAACGCTTGAATGACTACCCGCTTATTTATTCGTTTATGCTTTAAATCATGTACTTATTGCTATTTGCTACCAAAATAAACATCATTTTAATCACTTGAAATACAAAAGAAAATCGTCTCTTTTTATCTTTAGATTTGTGACAAGTCTTAAAGATATCTTTTGCAAACCTATTTAACTTTCTGAAAACACCATCCCGTGGAACGACATGGTCTTACTCTAAATCTATACTACATAAGGGGTTATACTTTACGCGTGTGTTAACTTGAAATTCGGTGAAACTAGTTATATAAATTTAAAGTTTTCTTAACACATTAAAGTTTTTGGCGCCGCTGACAGGGATTAATATTGTTTTTATTTAGGTTTTCTGTTAGTTTTGCATAAAATTTACCACCCGCCGTATAGTTTTCTGGCAAACTGAACCACAAAAACCATATTTTTGCAGAAAGTAAAAGGCGCACTTATTTCTAAGTACGCTAGTTTTTCTAGAAACCCTAAAGTACACCGCACTTCAAAGGGAGTACGCCGCACTTTTTGGTGAATTTCAAACAAATGGATTTAAATTCGAACCAAAATACCCACCCAATCTTTCTAATGCTTAAATTTACTTCTGAGAACATGAGGATTACCCTCTTTGTGTTATTACTTACTGGATTTATACATTTGTGTAATTCCTATATTAAAACTAAAAAATCAAACAAATATTTATTTTCGTATGCTATGCTTAAATATGTGTTAGTTCATATTTCTTTGCTTGTTATTTGTTATTTACTGCTATATGAAGATACGGGATTAAAGACGTGTGTAACCCCGAGTGTAGTTTAAAGAGTTTATTTTGTAAGAAGTTATATGAATAAATAAAGTAAGCAAAACACTTAATGTGAACAGGTTCTGTTAATATATGAAAGAAATAATCACATAATGCGTGAATTATTGGATAAACATTTGAGTTTGTAACAATTATTATAATAAACATCGATGCATTTTGGTCTTCAGCTTTTATGGTCTTGAATATGAAAAGACGTCTGTGAGCATTAATCAGTCAATTGCCAATATCCATTCCGTGAACACCTAACAGTCAATTGAAAATATAAATAATAGTAGATTGTGATAAATAATTACTTAGGCTTTAAAATATACTCAAAATCCTGTAATATGTAGATTGTACGTACCTCTTGCACGTTGTTCAAAGACCTTGCAATACTTCTTTGTAGACAATATTTATAGTAGTTTAAGAAATATTTCCATCCTGATCATAAACGACAAACTTCAAACCTTTTTGCTTTTCACTCTTGATACATCAACGTATAGTTGTCTATGTGTGAAAACACGACGTGACAGGTACAAACCAACCTTTGAAAATGATTGACCTTGGCTTTTGTTAATCGTCATTGCAAATGAGAGAGAAAGAGAAAATTGTTTTCTGACGATCTTAAGAGGTAAAGACCCGTGGACTCAGGGGTATTTTAAAGAATTGTTTTTGTAAGAAGTAAGATATATATGAAAGAAATAATCGAATGTAAACATGTTCCATTAATATATGAAAAAAATAATCAGAGAATATGTTAATTATTTGATAAACATTTGAGTTGTAACAATTATAATAATATCCAATGCCCATTCTGTTAATTATGCTAATCAAGTTAATATCCAATGCCCATTCTGTGAACACCTAATAGTCGATAAAACATGTAAGTAAAAGTAGATTGTGATGAATAATTGATTAGAATTTAAAATATGGTAAAAAAACATTTGAAATGTAAATTGTACGTACCTCTTAAACCATGTTCATATACCTTGTAGTACTTCTTTATAGACCACATTTGAAGTAATTTTAGAAATATTACCATCCCGATCACAAACTACAACCTTCAGACCTTTTTTTTGCTTTTCACTCTTGGAACAATAACATTTAGTTGTCCATGTGTCAAAACAGGATGTGGCAGGTACAAACCAACTTTTTGAAAGCGATTGACCTTGGCTTTTGTTAATTGTCGGGGAAAATGAGACTCACAGAGTAAATTGTTTTCTGACGATCTTAAGCGGTAATCGTTTATCAGACGGATTAATTTTCAACCTAGGTACGATAACCTTCTTTCCAAAGTGTGTTTCGTTAATGATTTGTGCACTAATAGAAGTTCTTGTTAATTTTCGAACTTGAACTCTTGTCCCATTACACAATCCATTTGGTTGATCGATATTTCTCAACAACATTATCGGGACTCTCATTTTTAACGCAATCTTGTGGTTCAAAAAACATGAGAACTTTAATCCATTGATAAATTCTGGTGAGAAATTAGAATATATAGAGTGTGAAGAGTAACATATATAAACATATCCCGTTAGCTTTTAAAAGGAATAATAAGTAATAAGTTAACTTTACGATAAATTACTCAGTATGTAAGTATTAAGATAATAAACGTTCAAGAATACTTGTTGACCTGTGAAGTCATAATTTCGTGTTCGTTATTCATGTTGACTCGTGAAGTAACATTGTTTGTAATGATGAGTATAAATTTGTGTATAAAACTAGTTAACTCATGTAGGTGATTTTGATAATAAAGTTTGCCCGTGAAGTAACATTATTTGTGATGATTAGTATAAATTTATGTATAAAAGATTATTAAGTCATGTAGATGAGGGAATCCTATAGTACAGCTTGTATCGAACAAATGAGAGTTCTAACATTATTAGTGATGATTAGTATAACTTTTCTGCTAGCTTTGGTTTCCGCAGATTAGGGTTTTCACAATATGGGGTTTCCTCAGGTTTGTTTCTGCGTATATGGTTTCCACAGGATTGGTTATCCGCATGTTTTAGCAAAAACGCATGTTTTTCGTTTCCTCAGCTTGTATCATTTCAGCAGGATACACAACGATTTCCACACTTTTTGTTTTTGCTACTTTTCTTCTAAAAACACAACAATGCCCTAAAAACTAGGAAGCTCTCTTTGTCCATTGTCCTTTCTACTATGTTCGCAGCGTTTGACCACAAAAACGCAGGTTTTGAAAATAAAAAACTTACCCTATTTGAACTCTTAAAACACATGATTTTTATAAAAAACAACAACTTGCCTATCTAGCTTTAATCTAGACATGTTTTAAATATATAAAGATATAAACTTGAATGATTTTAACGATTAAAAACAAGGTTTATGTGTTTATTTGTGTCGTGTATTTTTAAAAACATTACAAGGAAAGAAAATAAGCTAGATAATAAGCTACTATTGATCTAAAAACGTTTATAAGAACAAAAAACTTATACTTGAAATGATTTGTAGTTTAGAATCTAATTATAGCTATTTATGTTTTCGTGTAAAGCTAGGCGTTTTCAAACCAAAATAAGCTAAGAAAATAAGCTAATAAATAAGAAAAACATCACACTAAACAACCCAAGCAATTGATATGTAGCACCCCCAGTTTTGAATAACAACAGAAGCTAGACGAGAGTATTACTTCATGTCACACAGTACAAGTTATAGAAAATGATTCTAAATGAGACATTTTGAAATACAATATCATTTGAATAATACAAAATATCAGAGTTTGATACAAGGTTCCACAAGTTTCATAATGTACATAAGTAGTACATAGTAAACTTTTTTGTGCGCCTTCAGTGTATGCTTGTTTATACCTTAAGAACCTGAGATAAAACATGCCGAAATGTCAACCTAATGGTTGAGTGAATTCATAGGTTTATGAAAATGGACAATCAAGTTTTCAAAGTTATAGTAATAATTACAACGAATAAAATCATCATATAAATAGATATTATTGCATCTAAGCTCATGGCACTCAAAACTGATAGTATATATCAATAATGATATATAGGATAATAATGGCCCCGTGTAGGTAATTGCCATATACCTAGAGTTACAAATATAGTGCGTTTGGTTACCTATCCGGCTAACACAAACAGGATTCGTCAATCCTGATAGGCCTATCCACAATATTTGCTTTCACATACAAGTGATTAATGGTCCATGATGTGGGGGACTTATGGCATGAAGGGACTTAGATACAAGCAATAATATATTCAGGAAAACATACAGTTTAAAAGCACTTGTGTCCAAAAGTAAAACAAGCATATAATCTTACCCCGTAGAGTTTGTAAAACAAGTAAATAGAAAAGGGGCTATGAACTCACAAAGTGATTAGTAGTGGATTATAATGATAGATAGTGTATTGCAAGATCACGAGCTTTAACGATGACCTACGAAAGTATAGTGATCTTGTCTTAGAATAAGGTACGATAATATAAAGTTATTAACTTTGATTATAATGTTGTACATATATCCTTAAGCTGTTATATAAATGAAGTATCCCTAAAGTTTCATTTGGCTATTTGCCTTTTATAAATGGCATCATACTATCGTTTGGGCTATCATAATTTAGAGGTCATGTAGTGAACGTATGAGGAGCCAGGACACTTTAAATTGGAAATCTTTTTCAAAAACAGTCATAGTCCAGGTTTTGAAAAACGACCTAGTTCGCTATGACTCGTGCTCTGATACCAATCTGTGACACCCCCAAATTTACAACGCAACGGAATACAATATTGGGGTGCTACTTCATAATATAAGTTCACGAGTCACGGTAAACAATATTAAATTTTTATTAAAAGATCAGAGTTACAAGGTCCCAATAACTTTATAAAAACTCATTTTAAAATAATCCACAACATGTTTAAGTTTCTTTAAAAGAAAACATTTTATCATATGTGCAAAGTTCACCAAGTCCACGTCCTTTGATATCCGCATTCCATCCCATCCGAGCTAGCAAGCATATACCTGAGATAAACATGCTAAAATGTCAACGAAAACGTTGAGTGAATTCATAGAGTTTATAAACAATCATTTTGAACACAAGCATAGCAAAACATTTAGTTCATAGAACAATCACAACGATGCTAGAGCCACGAACCGAACCTTAACCATGTGCCCAACCTGGAGTGATAGTGCTACACACTCCCAATACTAAATACAATATGTCCCCGTATGCCCTCGCAAGGAACACACGCCAGACAGGTCGTTAGGCCAAAATAGATCTATTATTATTGCATCAGCGTTCACCGGTTAGCGGTGATTGACGGTTCATGAAGGAAGGGCCACAACAATACACTCATAGCAACGTTCACATAATAAAATCACCTGTGTTCGATTTTCTAAAACAAGCATGTATCTCCCTCGCGGGTTTTCAAAACATAAAAAGAGTTAAATGCGAGGCTATGAACTCACTTGATAATGCCGGAAGAAAATAGATAGGCGATAAACGAACTTGGTCGTTGGCACGTAATCACCCGGAACCTATACAACATGTATGGGTTTTAGGTTTCTATGTCGGTAAAAATTAATAATGACGACAAAATAGACAAGTATGTATATAGGTATGATGATCAAGTTATAATTGGGTAAGTTAAATCACACTTAAGTTTTCTAAGTAAAAAGTATGTCATTTTTACTAGATTTTATTAATTGCTAGATTTTACTAGTTTTGATCTAATTGGTCAAAAAGCCCAATAGGCCTAATTATAAGCCCATTAAGTAATTTGGTCAATTTTAATGGTCCATGACCAGGCCTTTGTCCAAATATTAGGCCCAAGTGGGTTGGGTCCAATGCTAAGCCCAATAAGTCTTTTTAAATATAATTAGTGTAATTGGGTCTAGTGGCCCATTTAAGTCTTATGGCTTATTTTAAGTTTATGTGTATAACTTGTATAAATTTTTCGGGTTTTCGAGGTCGATATAAGTTTAAGGTCAGTAGGTTCAATATATAAAAACTCCCAAAAGTGGGTCCTACCACCTCGGGTTTTTGTCGCAAAACACTTTACAAACTTTTAGTATGGTTATAGACGTAAAAGTTTTATATAGGTTTATGTTTATAAAAATAGTTATATCTCTTTAACCATAAATAGTGTACTTATAATATTTACATTTATAGTTTCATATTTAAGTGTACATTATAGATTATAAGTTATTTCTATACTTTATTTTGAGTGGACATATACTTAAAGTCATTTCTTTATACAAAAGTCAATTTATCATTTTTGGCTGAAAACTCACTTTTACCATTTTTGACGCCATTTTCAACCCATAATGAATTGGTTGACTATCCAATTGGTCCAGTATCTACATAAGTTTATCTACATCTCATAGTTTTAGGTTTTTACTCAACTCAGAGTGCAAGTATGACTTTTCATACATTCTGTCCAGCAAGGTCAGAATTGACTACTTTTGGTAAAATGGTCATATCTCATGCAATTTTTACATTCAAGTGTTGATCCAAATTGCTACTAGCTCATAAAACAATTGTCCACAACTTAGATAAGTCAAATCAGTTGTTTATCATACTCAAAAATGTCAAACTTTCTGTTTACTTCTGCCCTAATTTTTCTAGTGATTTCCACCATGTTTTAAGTTAGGTTTATCCATTTTTAACCTAATCTAGTACACACAAAACCCCAATAAACTCTTGATCATCATATTCATCATATTTACAATTACATTTATAAATGAAATACAAGAAAATACAAGAATAATAAAAATAAGTAGAGATTATACCCAACAAAAATGATGTAAATGATGATTATCACCCAAAACCAAATGACTCCTTTACACCAAGTCTTGAATCTTTACCCAAATGTTTTTGACACCACTTTATTATGACCCAAATGACTCCATAAAATCTTCAATGACTTCAGCCCCTAATGTTGTTATATGATGGATTTTTGATGGGTTTTAAATATTAGGAAATGGATTACAAGAGTTATGGTTTAACTAGTAATATTTGTGATTGAAGAAAATTGATTTTCTTGTTGTTCTTGGTGCTCTAGTTCATGACAAAGAGAGGAACAAAGAGATGTGTGTGTAAAGTTTTTGTAAACAATGGGAGGAAATGGAAGACACATGGTTTTGTATGTGTTATGCATGCAAGGGAGTTGAGACAAGTGTCTTAGACACTTGTCCTAAGAAGGCCATGCCACAAGGGTGGTGTTGACCAAGTTTTTGGTGTCCTACTTATAGTGTAATTGTTGTTTAGGGTATAAATTTTAAGATAGGTAGGTAGTTTTGAGGCTAATGGGTACAAACGTAAAATATAACGAGAGTTAAGGCGAAACCACGAAGTAAAAACGAATATGATAAAAATAATTCTACATTAAACGGAATACCTTTCTGAAAAGTTTAGCTTACGTAAGGTTCAAGACGAATAATTGTTTTAAGCTTAGCTCGTAGTTAATTAAAACGACGATTTTAATAAAATGTGTAGATGTAAATAAAAGTAACTTGTTTAAAATTTATAAATTAATTATGAGATTAGAAATAGTAGTGACCTTAAATACGGAATGCTCTTAATTTAAATGTTCGCGTTTTCAACCAACGCTTTTAAATGAAATGTAAGATAATTTATTAAATATTTTTATTAAATAAATTTCGATAAATAAATAAAATTTCATTAGTCTCGTGTCGGTACGCGTTGTTGTCACTTTCGAGCCAACTAAGTTTCAAATAAAATAATAAAAAAAAATTATGAGAATTATGTACTAATAATTATGATTTATTATTAAAATAAATTTTGTAAAATTATCGGTTACGCGGAAAATTTTATTTAATTTTTTTTTTTTTTTTTTGGCGATAAAAGGTCAAACGGTCAAAAGTCAAGTCAAACGCGAAAAGTAAAAGGGTAACATAGTTATTTAAAGTTCCGAAAATTGACGGTTGTCACATTCTCCCCTCCTTTAGGAAGCGACGTCCCGACGCTTAATCACTTTATTCGTCCCTAATTCCCTTGCAATGGGTGAAAGATGACATTCTCGAATGGATCCACATGTTCTCACATCATGGCCACACGACCTCGGACGCATTAGGGAGCTTTTCGAAGCGAAAACAATTTTAAAAAAATCATTGGTGATCACACCGATCAAATCAAAGCACATATCGACCAACGGGTCTCGCTAAAGGCGATCATGACATTATAAAAATCGTCGGGAGTGAACATAACTCCATTGAAGGCGTTACAACATTATTCAAAACAATGCGCTTATCATTAAGCGTATAAAATCACATAATTGCATGCTCACTAACCGACAAGCCATGCAAATTAAAGGAAAGCGCACTTATGCGGAAATCACATAGAGTATACATAATTCTATCGAAAGCACTACGGCATTAATCGAATCAAGGTACTTATCATTAAGCATATATAATCACATAACGACATGCTTGCTAAAAAGCCAGACCATGCCAATCAATCAGTTCAGTCACGTTAACCCATGCTTGCTAAATAGCCAAGCCATGATTAACAACAATCTTCGACTTAATTCCGGCTAAATCTAGCCCAAGGAAAGTTTTTAAAGTTATAGGATGTTCACAGGCCTGAAAGCCATGGATGCATATCAAAATAGATTTTTATCATCGTAGGGTGCTCACACGCGGATTCAAACCCAAAAGAGATTACAGGGTGATCACAAACGGATCCATACCCAAAAGAGATTACAGGGTGATCACAAACGGATCCATACCCAAAAGAGATTTCAGTATATATGAAATCAGGGTGCTCACGGGCTTTACAGCCATGGATCCATACCCAATAAAATGGTCAAGTTTGCTCACATTAACCAAACTTCGAGCATTCTTCACGGTGCCCCAAGCACGATCGTCACCGGCTTGGCTGCCAACCGAGGATTTCGAGCTCGCACACCAATCGCGACCGCTCCTACCCGACTCCGTCTCGTGTCTTTCAACGAGCGTCGAGGACCCTTGTCCGTGTCTTTCAACGGGGGGCTAAAATCAGGGTACGCGTTACCCACGATCGGACGTCATTTCGCAATGCCGCCTCGAGCTCGCACAACGTACGACCACTCGACTAAATCACATATCACATAAACATATAGCAAGCAAAAATTTTGCACATAAATTTTCAACTATGGCTATCCGCCGTTGACCATCGATGATCAAAACGGATCAAGTCAAGCACAAGGATTCCTCAACTGAATAAACGGAGACGGCAAACGGGATTGTCTTTTATCTACCGCCACTTAATGTCTCCATAGTTGGAGGTAGGAAAATCCAACGTCCCAATTCCAATTCATGGGTCGTGTAGTTTTCCTCATTCTTTCTAAGTTGTCTAGAGGCGTACGCAATCACCTTTTCTCGTTGCATCAAAACAGCTCTAAATCCTTTAGGGGTTGCATCACAATACACAACAAAGTCTTCGTTCTTTGGGTTGTTTTTAGTGATAATATTGGCGCACTATACAATTTTAGCTTCATTGTTAGAAATGCCTCCTCTTCGTCTTCCCATACAAAGGCTTATTTTTCTGAGTGAGTTTATGTTAATGGTTTGGATATCAGAGAAAACTCTTAATAAACCGATTCTCGATAAATAACCTGCCAAAACCAAATTTATCGCATTCGTTGGTGTAGTCGGTGCAGCCCAAATTTCTAATGGGCTTCGATCTTTGCAGGCTCAACAGGAATTCCCTCTATAATCACATGGCAAGGAATTGCACGGAATCAATAAGGCCAAAAATCGCCATTCAAAACTTGCATACAACTTTTCGCTCCTTAGCAAAATTTCAAGATAGTCTTTTCAAAGTTTACCATGTTCTTCTTTATTTGGAATAGATCAGATGTAAGCGATGGGATACTAACGAACTTTATATCAAGATACGGTTTGCACACAGGATTCATCAAGTCTGAATATTGCTGGTGCATTGTCCAGTCAAAAGGCATTACCTAATAAAATAAGTGTCCATAACGGGTTCTTAAATGTTGTGATTGGAAATGTCTTCCTCGCGGATACGAAGTTGATGATAACATGACCGTAAATCCAATCTTTGAATAAAACTAGAACTTGGGTATTTAAAAAAGGGGGGTGATTTTTCAAAATTAAAGTCATCAATCCTTGGTAATGGATATCGATTCTTGATCGTTAACTTGTTCAGTTCTCGGTAATCAATGCACATTCAGAACGATCAATCCTTCTTTTTCACAAACAACACGGAGGCTCTCTGTGACGAGCTCGGTTCGAATAACCTTTTTCCAGCAACTCTTGGCAGATGTATTTGGACAGCTCCTTCCATTTCAAGATGTGCTAAATGATATGGCGCACGCGCCACAGGTGCATCACCAGGAATAAGATCAATACGAAATTCAACTTGCCTGAGTGGCGGAAGTCCGGGTAAATCTTTGAGAAATACCTCAGGGAAATCTCGGATAACAGGAACATCTTCTAATCGCTTCGTCTTTGATTCTTGTTCAGTTACTTGAGCTAAGAATAGCTCACGACCTTCTTGAATATATTTGGTCTTTAATGTAAGAAACGATCTTTAATCAAGGAATTATTTCTATTGCCTATCGATAACCAAGTCTTCCTTTCAAGGGAATCTCCTAACCTTTTTCTCTCCAATAAAATAGCAGCATCATATCTTGTAACCATTACCTTCCAATAATGATATCAAATACTCCTAGTTCACTAACCATTAAATCGATTGGAAAGAACGGGTTTTAAAAGCTTTAATATACACCTTTCACACATTATTGGTACTTACTCCTTGTCCATCGGCCAAATTCGACTTCATAGCTATGAATAACTCATAATCCTTTATCGATCAAGGGAAAACAAGAGACTTTGTTAGCAATAAAAGAGCAAAGTCACGCAGTGATTACACGGGTGATTTTGACGTCAAAAGAGAGAACATACCATGATGAATATGCATAAACCCCATACTTTCATTATTTCGTTTTACACCGAGGATATCTAGGATCTTTACCCACGTTACTCAAAGGAGGATTAGTCGAAAAGAAAGGATAGAAACGTCAAAACTTCAAGTCGGGTATCTGTAGTCGATAATTTGGATAAGTGTCCAAAGATATTCATGACGAAAGAAAGGAAATAGAAAGTAGATAACAATTGTCAAGTAAGACCGCATCCATAGATGGGTAATTCGACTGGGAAAAGAATAAGGGTACATATGCAGATATCCCTACCTGTACCGCTTGCAAACCATACAACATCTTGATTTTTCAGAATTATAGTTTAATAATTAATCTTTTTCAAAAATCTTACAGTGCAGTTACTATTCAGCCTTGCATGACCCCTTCTTAAATTTATACGTTAGGTGCATAACGACTATGTATAATTCAGGAATAGCAAGGCAATGCTCAGTACGTCAAACTAAATGTCATCCTATTAATGTATATTTCATGCTTAATTATAAGATAGAAATCAAAAATGATTTTACAGAACCGTTCATAGTATGAAAGTAATTTAATTTACAAGATGTTTAATAAAATTTTTATGGTGATAGCAACTATTTATAATTCTCAATTAAAATAACTCATAAAATGATGACAATTTAAATTTTCTCAAGTGGTTTATATTAACTTATTAAACAATAAGTGGTTTGCATGAGCGTAAAGGAGGGTTCACAAAAGAATGGGTGAAATGATTTCATTATGATTAGGAAAATACGTTTAGCCAAAATAATTTGAGATCCATGATATCAATGGCAATTGAGAATACGATGGAGAAGAAGTTAGAACACAATTCAAATCATAATGAGTATTCATTCAATGATTGCATCAATCAATAGGAACCACTTAAAGAAATAAGAAAAGAAAGATAACAACGACTCATGTAGAATTTTAGAAATCAAAAGATAGTCATTTCATTAATCACAAACGAGTCATAAGTTGTATCGTCACACATTAAATGTCACCATCTAATGCTATACAACTCCAAAGACTAGTTCTACTAACTAATATCTCAGTTTAGTTAGTGATTTACAAGAGATACTACAAACGATAAACTAATCTACTAAGAGTCATTAGGTGGTCCACGTGGCTCGGAAGGTCCTTTGGTCCCATCAAAAGAAGATTTCTTCGATTTCTTTCTCGAACGCTCAGTACCTTCATCATTGGATGGTGGCTTAGGAACAGTCCCAATGCGAACCATCTCCATATAAAACCTCTTGTTCCACCCATAAGATGCATGTAATCTCCTCTCCACCATATCACGCTCCATACGAGCCAACTCCAACTTCATCTCAGCCTCAACCAACTTCTTCGTCGAAGTAGCATTCTCCCCGCTCTCTAACACCTTCAACCTCTCTAAAACATCACCCAAAACATGCTCAACGTTTCCCAAATCCTGATCAAGTATCTCTCTCTCTTTTTCTCCGATCTTATTCTTTGATTTCAGAAGAGCAATCTCAGTTTGGCATTTGCCCAACTCAGCTTCCGTGACTCTAGATCGTGTACGGGACGCCTATAAATCACGTCTCAATGCCCAAGGTGCCAATCCACCGACATAAGATGAGTCATGAGCAGAAGATGGCTCTCCTACCTCAAGTACACCCCTCGGAAAGTCGCGAACAGCATAAGGCCTTTGGGTAATAGTCCCAAAAGTGTCCTCAGGTGCAATGTCGGCCTCCTTTTCCTCTGACTCAGAATCGGATGATACAGAATCAGATGACTCCGCATTAGGTGGCTCTGCATTAGGTGGCTCAGAATTGGATGACACACCTCCAGGTGGCGGGGTTTTGTCACCCTCCACTTCATAAGGAAATATCAACTCAGCATCGTCATCGAGCTCAATCTCAACATCTTCGTCTTCAATATCCTCATTATTAACACCTTCATTTACACCATCTTTCTCCTCTAACCAACCAATCATAACACCGGGCTGATGTAGGTCAACATGTAGGGCAAATAGATTCACAAGTCCATTATTCGGTTCTGGTTCTTCTTCCGGGTCTTCTTCTGGATCTTCTTCCGGATCTTCTTTCGGGTTTTCTTCATCATTACCCCATCATAATCAACTAACTCCTCATCATCGGGAATGTCAACCATTACATTGGGATCATGGGCGTCCACAACGTGGTTCGGATCGGGAATAACTGGGTTTTCTTCGGGAATAGCTTCGTTTGGTTCGTTAGGGGGGGTTAGGGTTCTTCATGACAATCCGCGTCGTATAAATATCTCGTATTAGTATTAAAATAATCACATAATCAACATTTATATTCAAAATAAATGAAAATCTCATATTACAACATATATATTTTTCCATATATATATCGATAAATAAATCCTTCTCATTCTTGTCCCGTCGGTAATTCGGAGATTTCTATTGCACCGTTATAGTCAAAAGATTTCAAAAATTCTTTCGTTCATTTTTCTTTTTGAAAATCTTTTGTTCTCTATAACTTAAGCTCTTGATACCAATCTGTAACACCCCCATTTTCATATATCAGCGGAAGGGTCATTTGGGGTGCTACGTGTTAATACAATAACTCAAGCATAGAAAACGACTCGAAAGGAGACGCTTTAAACACATTCATTCGAAATAAAAGTTTACATCATAGGTCCCAAATTGTTCATAATTCATACAACATTTTTGAAATATTCTTCGAATGACTTTTATTTAATGGGCCTTCAAAATATTTGGTTTTCCATAAGCGTTAACCAAAATCTCCATCGCCGAATTACCTTCAAGGACCTGAGATAAAACATGCTAAAACGTCAACAATAATGTTGAGTGAATCCATAGAGTTTATATTTATAAACAATAAAATTCTTCCGAACACAAGTATCATTTCTCAAAATTATCAGGATATAACGATGTGGATCAGACAACGTTATAGGGGGATTATTATAAGCCTCATGAATCGAACGTTACCATTTCATAAAAATGCCCACTATACACCCTCGCTATGAGTGTATCTTATTCTCTATACAACGCATCCGTAGTGTCATTTTCCCGACACGAGACGATAGCTAGTCGTCACGGATTGGAGGTGGTAATCTCCAAATAGTACTATTCCTTGTATAAGCGTATGCCATTACCCGGCAATTAACAATTCATGATTTCCGCGGGTCTTTTGTCTAGCGAGTTAATTCCAACTTATAATAATCAAGGCTACTAGCATACATTCAAGTCCCTTGTGTTCAATTTTTAAAAACAAGCATGTTATCTCCCTCGCGGGTTTATAAATCAATTCAAATATTAAAATGCGAGGCTATGAACTCACTTGGTGATGTCGGACGAGAATATCGATGAATAAAAACTTCGGACGTAAGCGCGTCGATCAACCGAGACCTATACTGTATTTCCTTCATTTTTCCATCTCAGAATGGTTTGTTCACTTATGATAGGTATTTTCATGAGATAGGCTTCAATCCATTGAAGGTGTTCACCTAAAGGGACTTTGTAGAGATACTTCTCATAAAGACATGTGTATTCATCAAGACTACAAATGTTAATGAGTTGAATCTTTGTTAAGCTTCTTCTAGCTTGATCTTGTTCTTTAGTGATTTCCAGGTCTTTATTACCATGGTAATCGATTCCTATGAACATAGTATAGAGAGCATCTACAATAGAGTCAAAGAGGTCGATTCCATGAAGATTTTCATTCCATGCAGCTTGTTTTACAAAGCTTTGGATGTTTCCTTCAGTTTTATGCTCGATGAGAGTTAAGACTGATTTAGCATTTTGGAAATCCTCTTGATTGGTTTGTAAGATAAGGGATATCTCAGTAGACCATTTTTCAAGGATTCTTTTTCTTTCATTTAAGTCAGAAATACAGTCAAGATTGAGTATATTTATGGCTCCTGAAGGATTGCTATTGTTTTGGTTAGGAATTCCTTTGTGAAGAGGCATTCTAAACTCGTAATTCCTAGGCTTTTTTCTAGAAGTCTCTCCTTCCGTTTTTACCCTATTAATATTATTAATGGTTGGGGATTTAGGAGGTTCTTCCATATCAGAGTCGGACTCAGTTATGGGTTCTTCTATGTTTGTAATGGTATTGAAAAAATGCCTTGGAAGGTATTTTTCAAACTCATCAGGGTTTTCTTTGAATTGTTTATCACATTCGTCTTCTTCATATGATAAAAGTTTTATTAGATGTTGGTCACAATCATCTATGTTGTTAAAGAAGAATTCTTCAAGTTTTGAAGCAATGCTCATTCTTTTGTCTTAAAGCTGAATACTTCATGATTTTCTTTTGGTTTGCTAGTTGGAAGAATTAGCAAATGTATATCTTTTTTTAGATTCAGATGAATTTAAATTTGGTGGTGAAAACCTAGTTAAGCCTTTATAGCTAGTAGTTTTAGGTTTTTCTATGGCTTTTAGAAGATCAGGGATCTTCGTGTTGCAAGTGTTATTGTGAATTGCTTCAGTAATATCACTGATGATCTTAGCAGAAGCTTTTTCAATAACATCAGAGTCCTTAATGATAATTTTTTCAAGTAAATCAATGATTTTTTCTTGATTGATTTTCATTTCTCTGAGTTCAGTATTTATAGTAATGAAGCTCGCCATTATTCGCCAATAACTCGGTTGAGTTGTTCATGAATTTTGCTTAAAGCAGTAGTGAAATTATGGATTTCACTTTTAGTTACTTGTAGTTCATTGCTGAGACTTTCAAGATTTTTTATAGATGCTTCAAGTCTATCAACTTTAGCATTTATATCTTTAAGTAGAATGAAGTATCTACTTAGATCATCTTCCCAAAAGTTGTTGAAAACTTTTGATTTTGATGTTTTTTCACTTTGGTCTTAGGGAATTTACGACCAAATGCCAAAGTGTATACATAGTTTGACTTGAAATCAACAAGCCCAAGGGGACACCTAGTCCCTTGGTTGATCCGCCCCAATGAGATGGGTTTTTAGTGGGATGAGTTATAAAAACTTGTCCCACATTTTGTAAATGATTTAGTCACATACAAGTTAACCAAAAGTGGCCAAAAGTGTTAATAAGTGTGACCATATGTTGTTTAAAGTCAAGTGAATGTGTATTTTGTGTGACTATTGTTCATTCAATGGTCACATGATTTTTAAGTGTGTGTGGCAATTTGTAACATTTAGTCACACAAAGCTTGTTTTTTTTGTTATTTAGTCACATACAAGTTAACCAAAAGTGGCCAAAAGTGTTAATAAGTGTGACCATATGTTGTTTAAAGTTAAGTGAATGTGTATTTTGTGTGACTATTGTTCATCCAATGGTCACATGAATTTTTAGTTTGTGTGGCATTTTGTAATATTTAGTCACACATCGAATTAAATAAAGAGTGACCAATAATGTTGATAAGCGTGACCATATTATGTGAGTGCATCTTTTAGTCACATATAACAAATCAATAATTTGTGTCATTATATATATATATATATATATATATATATATAACAGAATTAAAAACAAAAAGCAATTTCAAATTGAATAAAACTCGAATGTATATAACTGAACCAAATATACAATTGTAATGTCGTACATAATCAAATTCTCAACTACCATAATTTAAAGACTTATGACTCTTCCCCGTCCTAGCTTGCCGTTGCATGGTTTCACGAGAGACATAACTTTTGCGCTTCGATTGTAATTTTGGTGCAGAATTGTAATCACTAATCTTTTGTATCGTAGTTGGCGGTGTAACCTGCAGTAAACAAAAAACGCTTGTATCAAACATTGAATTAAATATGAAGAATTATATATATGTAGGTTGAAAAAACACATGTATGTACCTCCTCATCAAGAACAACTTGATTCTTTGGCCATGCAAAGAAACCACCTACGCCATCCTTAACTGTTTTAACCCATTATTTCCTACGTCCGGTATGCATGCTGCATCCACTAACGATGAATCAATTGACACTTTGTAGCAATCAGCTGGGAGTGCTTGGTTATGCAGCATTTGTTATCCCGCAGACTTGTATACGGTACCCAAAGCAACAGTATTTGATTTTTTTAAGTGCCACAGTTTGCACTTAGATGCCTAAAAAAAGTTTTTTTGCATGTATATATCAGAAATTATTTAAACAAAAGAATAACAAGACACCTGTTGAAATACATACTGTTGGTAGTTCTTGTGTTGGAGACACATTTCCTTGCGATTGGGAATCTTGAGACCCGTTTCTTCGTGACTTAGGCGTTTTCTTAGGTCCGACAGTTTTAACAGGTTCCTATATGTATATATAAAACACGATACATTAGTCATGAATGTAAAATTCAAAAATCAAAACCATTGTTTTCATTACCTTTTCCGAAGTTACAAGCCCATTAGACTTCTTTTTAAATCTCGCATCTTTATCACGTACAACAACACTTGACTGAGTTAGCATTAGAAAATGAAATTTTTAACAACATAAAAAATGGCTTACATCTGAGGCTACTTGCAATTGAGATGACAAATTCAACTGCACCCCTTATGCAGCCAACTGATTCATCAGTTGACTAAGCATTCCCTTTGTTTCTGTCATCTCATTGGACAATTTATTGACCAATACATCTTTTTGTGTCATCTCGGTAGACAATTTCTTGACCAATTCATCTTTTTGTTGATGCTCGCGTCTCTCATTATCAAGTTGAGTTTGAAGTAACTTAATTCTTTCATCAGTTGCTTGTCTGCCTCCCTTTTCCTTACCAAACACAACTGTCATGGCATCAGTGCCATCATCAAGATTCAAGGTTCCTTCCTTGATCTTGTCATCAGCTTCTTTCTGCACAAAAATATGGGAAATAGGTTATTAAACGTAAATAAGCATAATAATAGAATTTGCAGTCAAACTTACAAGTTTATCTCCCACTGATCTAATCTCATCATCTGTAAATTCTCCGTCTTTGTTTACCCTTCCTTTCAACCACATTATACCACGCGGGGGTTCTTCATCTGCTTCAATTTCTTTATTTTCGATCTAATAAACATCAAATGCATACACATGTAAAGTTAAACCAAGATAAACGAAAATATGAGGGTATTAAATGCAAATGTGCAAATTGTGCAATGTAAACAGATTCATTTCTCAAACTCATCTCTCAATTTGTAAAACAAACATTATGTAATCTTACCATTTTCTCTTTCACAAAAACATATCCACCTCGTCCCATTTTATGATGATAAACATTTTTGGAACGCGCCATTTTACCTCTAGCTGATTTCTCCTAAAAACACAAAATCACAAGTGTTGGGATTAAAAGCCTTCTTGATGCTGTTAAAGATTAATGCTGCTCAAGTAAAGATAGTGCTGCTGATGATCTTCAAGGAAAAGATACCAAGTGGTTAGTACTGCTAGAGTAAATATGTTACTACTGCTAGTACATAGTTAGTACTGCTAGTTAATATATTACTACTGCTAGTATAACTTAGTACTGCTAGTATAAAGTTAGTACTGCTGGAGAACTACAATGAAATATATGTCGTGTTTACTACTGCTGGCAATACAGTTAATGCTGCCAGTGGGAGTTAATGCTGCCATTGAAAGTTACTACTGCTAGTTCAAGTTAAGACTGCCAGTGGAAAAGTTAATGCTGCTGGATTGTTAAAGCTGCTGAGAAGATTACAGCTGCTTATTATGAAATGACATATAGACTTAAATAAAGATGACTAATTAAAACCTTGTATGCATCGGTGGTCGTGTAGTTTACAAACTCGACCCATTCTTCTGCTTTCACAATTGCACTATACTTGGCCGGGAGTTCATTCAGTTTCGAAGGTGTATTTAGGTTGGGCAATATGTATTTTTCTCTCAGTTTCATTCTGAAATTCCTTAGCAGTTTACCAAGACGATGCATTACCAAGTTTCTGGCAATGGTCAAAGGTAACATCAAAATATCGCTGCAAAGATTAACACAATGTTGTTAATTAGGTGCACATGATGTAAATGCATAGATAAACTTATGTTGTTACTTGGGTTAAAAAAATAGTATTTAGTACCGTGATTTTATCCCAGAGTTTATCTCTTGATTCTTTCTCCCACTCTTCTCCAGGATTGAATCTTCATAAACATTTGTGCATCATGAACCAGATCTCCTCAAAAAACTCGATACAGTGCTTTGCTTTAACCCTGATACTTATTAAACCGCACAGGTACCTTGATCTTTATTCCACCAGGTTTGCCATATTCCCTGTGAAACTTATATAGCTTGGTTATGCCCCTCTTAACTAGTTTCAGATCTGAATGGTTGGTTCCATCCGCATCTTCAGCATGGTTGGTTCCATCCGCATCTTCATCATCATAATACTTCTCGAATTCATATCCTAACATATCATCATTTTTATTATCAAAATTAACCAAAAGATCATGATCATCAGCTTGAATTTCCACCAAATGATTATTAACATCGAATTGATTTTCCATGATTCTTGAGCAACAATGTGTCAAAGAAAATGATTCTGGCTTGGAGAGAAATGGTGATAGAAGATTTGATTTTTCAGTTTTGGTTGCAGTCTTTTTTTAGGAGAGAAATTAGGGTTTATGATGAATATGAAAGGGCTCTTTTTTTGGAAACTGATATGCATTTAATTAGGTGATTTAAAAAAATTTGGATAAATTTTTTGGCTCCAAATTCTTTTAAATTAACAATTTAATTATTTAAAAAAATATCATTTTTGAAAAATCTGCAATTTGGCTCCAAAACTGCATTTTTTCTCCAAACTACTGCTGGTAATACAGTTAATGCTGCCAGTGAAAGTTACTACTGCTAGTTCAAGTTAAGACTGCCAGTGGAAAAGTTAATGCTGCTAGATTGTTAAAGCTGCTGAGAAGATTCAACTTGCGTATTTTGAAATGACCCATTACCACCCAAAAGCTTGTGGTATCACAAAATATGTATTCTTTGTATGTGACTCATATTAATTTTTTTCCTGTATGAGCCGTATCTAAAAATAAAAAAATAAAACAACATTAACTAGGAAAGTTTTGATAAATTACAATCATCAACAGATACTAGTCATTACTGCATGAATATGTTTGATCAGCTTAATACAAGTTCGATTGACCCTTATAAAAAATTAGCTTAACAAGTTACCAAAATACTGTTTTATGATGAGTACTAACATGAAATTAAATAAAATGATGAAATCCTGTCATCACCTTAACATCAAACCTTTCTTTTCTTTGACTTGTCTGCACTTCTTTCAGGGGTCCTCATTGAAATTTTTAACAATTTATCCCATGTTTCACACATTAGCTAGTCCAAGCACACATCCTTTGGAATAGGGCTTTTGAAAGATGACTTGGGAACATGAATGGGCTTCTGCAGATGGTAGATAATCCTCAACAGTGTTCATATCTATACCACTTCAAGCAATTCTTTTGGATGGGCCTCCTTAGGACGCTTTGCAAATGATGGCCCCCCCTCCTTAGGGAATACTTGTTATTGATGGCCTCAATAGAAACACCTTTGTGTGTCATCTGAGATGTCTGAAGTACGCATAATTATTTCTGCAAAAAATATATTAAAAATCAAAGAAGTCTGGTTTAAGTCTAGTGACACACATTACAGATTGCAAGCCACCATTTGATCTATTACAGTTGCACCTTACAGTGCCCTAAAACCTTATAACATTATCTCTGTAATTAGCTAAAATAAAAATAAAATAAATAAAAAAAAACCCAGCGCCCTAATCTACAAATAAGCTTAACCAAAACAGCCTTATGATGCAAATAAGAAAATAACATAATCAAGAAAAACCCTAAACTATGCTAATAAGCATAAAACACAATAACCACCATAGTTGCTAATAAGCTAACCAGTAACCCCCTAAGTCATGCTATAAGCTTAACCCAATAACCATAACTTGCTAATAAGCTTAATCCCAAAGCCCTAACTCTGATACTAGCTAACCAGCAACCCTATTTTTACTAATAAGCAAATAAACCTAATCAAGAACCCTAAGTCTTGCTAATAAGCTTAACACCAAACTAAGCTAAAACACCAAAATTACAAATAACCAAATACAAAAGTAGCTAATAAGCTAATATGCTAAATTAAAATAAGAAACAACAAATAACCACCTTTACTCATTTAGTGTGACGATTATGGATTGCTTATGTGGTTTGCAATTAAAGTTGTGTTTGATTATTGGGTCGATTAGAGGAAATTGTGTTTCAATTAGGGTTGTGTTTGATTATTGAGTCGGGTTGTAAGTAGATTACCTATGGACTTAACCCTATTATTAAAAATAAATAAATTATTAAAAGTTTATAAATAAATGGAGAATTAATTAAATTAAAAGTTTATAATTTGTGTTTTTATGAAAAATAATTAAATGAAAATTAATTAAATTAAAGTTTATAATTGTGAATTTTAAATTAAAATAGTAGCTTTAAAAATAAATTAGTATAGAATTTAATGATATGTGTTATAATCATGCTTGCATATCGATCACATTTTAGTAAGTGCGTGTCTTCATACCACAGAATTCTTCTCGAGTGGAGCTTTAAGTTAGTAGTATCATCGATAACATTATTTGAGATGAATAAGAACAAATAGAAAATGGAGGTGGCTGTCTAAATGGTTGTATCCGTCCTCGATATTCTCAACAAAACTTACGTCATTCACATGAATAACGGACATATCCTCATCTAGGAATCATTTGTGTCCTTAATAAATTCTATGCATAGCCATTTGTGGAAAGATTGACACTTGTAAAGCCATGATTGTTAAATGTGGAAAGAGTGTTAGCCTCGGTCGAGATAGATGTGATAGCTATAGCATGAATAGTCACCTAGAACACAATATCCAAGTTCACATTTCATAACATCTTTAGTATTTTTGATTGTTTTTAAATGTTTTATAGTATTAGAAAACATATTACAATGTGGAATCTATGCATATTTGCTTCACTGACCGCCGTAAGAAGAAGATGATGAAAATACCACCTTGGACCAACATCATTGTTTCTTCTTTCATTGTCGCAATAGTCGTTATACAATGCTTACTGAGAAGTCATGCAAATCACTTTGTATGTCTTGCCGATTATGCTTTATCGTCTAATCTATGTGTGTAATAATTTAATGTTTAATAGTTTACTTTAGCTTGTTTATGGATTTTTGTTTACTTGTAGGTCATTAATGTTAATTCGTGCCTTGATAACTTACGACATATCATCTCAGTTACAAATATGTATAAAGAGAATACTTTTGTCAAGATTGTGTTTTAAATGTACTTTCACTGATATGACTTTGTTCAAGTATTAGATAATAACCAAGGTTACAAAAGTCGCGAATCGCGAATTGCTTGTTTTGGGTATTTACGGCGAGTTTTGTATAGTAGATATAAACAACTATCATAAGTGATTAAAACACCATAAGCGATATAAACAACTTATAATAGATATAAACAACTATCATAAGTGATTAAAACACCAATAGAAAACGGAGGTAGCTCGTCAAACTGGTTGTATCCGTCCTCGTAGACAACATTCTCAACAAACTATACGTCGTTTACCATGAATAATGACATTCCATCTAGAATCATTTGTGTCCTCAATAAATTCTATGCATAGCAATTTGTGGAAAGATTGACACTTGTAAAGCCATAATCATTAAATGTGGAAAGAGGGTTAGCCTCAGTCGAGATAGATGGTGATATATAAGCTAGAGCTGTATGGGTTAATGAAAGTCACCCCATAAAAACCACGTAGTGTGGAACCTAGAACACATATACAGTTTTGATTTCATAACATCTTTAGTTTTTTTCATGTTTTTTATGGTAATACTATAAGAAGAACAATAAAAATGATGAGTATTCATGCATGTATTTGTTCATGACCGTCTTCCTGTAAATCAAGAAAATCAAGGCACATTAAAAACTTAAAACAAGTATTAAAACAATAAAGCTAATTTGAAAAATTCAAACTAAATTAGAAATTTAAAAACTAATTTGAAAATTAATTAAAAACTTTTAAAACTAAAAATACAAAATCTTAAAACTTATTTTTGTAAAACTAATTATTATAGCAAATATTAACTAAAAATTCCAAGAAAATTTATAAAAGTGCTAAATACTATTTTTGAGGTTTAGAAATTAAAAGTTGGAAGAAATAAGCTACAGATAAGCTGCTAAAAATAAAATAAGCAAATAAGCTCAATACAGATAGTCTATAAGAGGAATACAAAACAAGGTATAATTGAAAAAGACCCGAAAGGGTGGTTACTGGTTGAGGGTCTTGGTGTGAAGGGTTAGAGAGGGTCAAGGTTTCGATACATGTGGCTTCCTTTTTGGTATTTTCCTCCCCAAAAATTTTGGTATTTCCGTCCCTAAAATTTTTAAAAATCCCCCCATAATTTAAAAGTATTTCCTTCCCCAAAAATTTTAAAACGCCCCTTATATTTTTTTAGCAAATTTCAAATTCTCCCTTCACCCATCTCCATCTCCACCCAAGTTTCTCACATTTCTCACCAATCACCAGTCACCAATCACATCCACCAGTCACATCCACCATTCACCAGTCACGTCACAGCCACCAGTCACCATCCACCATTCACTAGTCACTAATCACAGCCACCAGTCACCATCTACCGGTCGCCGGTCCGGCCATCAACAACGGAGGGAGGTTCATTTAGATCTAAATTAGGTACTTTTTTGATTCAGAAAATCATTATATGGTAATGTTAACTTATGCTTACTTTTCATTGTCAATTTTATTTGTTATACATTAAGTGGTATCTTATTTGGTTGTGTATACTTTAGTCATTTTTAGAATAATAAGACAAACAACATAATATTAATGCATCTATGATGTATATCAGGTAGTAGTTCTGATAATCTCATAGTGGGAAACACTTAGCAGCAATAAAATACATATAAAGCTTCTCACCACTAGACTTGGGTATATTTTTTGTGAGGTTGCAACTGGAAATAAGGCACTGTTTGGGTTAATGGGTTGTTTTGACATAGTCATTGTGATCAAAGGGAATTTTGAGTACCACTATACTGCCCACTGTCCATTGTAATTATACACAAATGCTTTGATGCTTATATTGGTTTAATTTGTGACTTGTAGGATATATACGTTACCATTTGACCTCAACAATAGCATGGACAAGTCTTGGATCGAGAACTTATGTAGGGACCAGCAATAATATATTGATGGAGTAGAAGCGTTTAATTAAGTATGCAGTACACAACTTGCAGAAAGAAGATGAGGAACAATCGACCACGAGGTAAAAACAAAATAGCTTATGATGCCATTTTCCGTGATACACAGTTTAAACCACCATACAGCAATAAAGTGGAGGAAGTTGTAGTTTCTAGTTATTAAATAAGGATTGATATAAAGCTACTCAAAATTGGATATAACATGGAGGGAAATGATTGAGCAAGCAACAACTGCCCAAATACCTGTTAATGCTACAACAGAGTTTGTTGACGACACGGATTTCGACATTGATTTTGGTTCAGAAATTCCAACAGATGACCCAGCAACAATATAAATGGTTAATGCTACAAAAGAAAGTTTTGATAAGGATGACCTTGTCAAGTTTCAAGAACTATTATTAGACGCGGAGAAGCCACTTTACAAAGGATGTCCTGACTTCACAAAAGTTTTCGTAAGAGTTAAAAATATTCAACTCGAAGGGTAGTATGAAGCTTATGATAAAGGTTTCTTCTTACGAATATTCTAGGATAGTTTTAAAATAAGATGCTACCTACTGGTAATGAAATGGTTGAAAAAACTTATCAGGCCAAAAAACTAATGAGAATGATGGGATCAGGATACAAAAAGATACATGTATGTAGCAACAACTACATTCTTTACTGGAAGGATAACAAGGAGTTGACTGTTTGTCCAACTTGTGGGATATCAAAGAAGGAAGGTGGATAATAAGACAAATAAAGTGTATGAAACATTTCGGCAAAAAGGTATTGTTGGTACTTTTCAATTATTAACAAGCTACAATGGACTCTTTAAGTTAGTAAGTATTTCAGAGGAAGATCTAAGATGGCACACAACAATGGAGGATTAAAGATGGTGTTTTAAGTCACCCTGCAGATTCACCAGCTTGGCGTACCATAGATGGAAAAATTCCAGAAATGCTAAAGATCCGAGAAATCTACGGCTAGGAATATCGGCTGATGGGGTTGACGTCAACTCAGGAACTAGGCATCACAGTGTATGGCTAGTTTTATCTGTCATATACAACCTTCCTCTATGGTTGTGTATGAAAAGAAAGTTTATCATGCTTTCGGTATTAATATCGGGATACCCAGGAAATGATATTGATGTTTTTTAGAACCGTTGGTTGATGATCTGCATACCTTATTCGAGACAGGGGTTGATACATATGATACTTCCATAAAAGAAAACTTTAATTTGCGTGTCGTTGTGTTATGGACGATAAACGATTACCCTGCACTTGGTACATTATGTGGCTGCCCATACAGTGGATTCAAAGGTTGTGTAGTATGTGGGAAAGATACACACTGTGTTAGACTTTCTGCCTCATCCAAGCAAAGTTATGCTGAACACAGACGATATCTACCATACAACCATCCGTTCAGAAGTAAGGCGTTTAATAGACAACAAGAATTTCAGCTTGCTCCAAATCCATTGATCGGGGAACAAATATACAACAAGGTACAACATATTGAAAATAAGTGGGGAAAAGGAAAACAAACAAACAATAAGACCTCGAAAAACCAAGAAGATACGAGAGAAGAGGCCCGGGAAGATTAAAAGCAGAAAAGGAAATACACATGGAAGAGGGTAGTTCAAACAAGTAATGAAGCATACTTGGAAGAAATTCAAAACCTTCGTGTATCGAAAGCTAAGTATTAAAGGCATAAATTCGTTCACATTGTATTGACTCATGATGTAAGAAAAGAATGTTTGTTGAAGAGTCTAGTCAGAACTTTGCTAAATGTTCCTGGAAAGACAAAAGATTGAATGAATGCTCGATTGGATCTGGCAGAGTTGGGGATAAAACCAGAGTTGTTTGCTAGGTAAGAAGAAGACAAAAACAACACTACCTCATGTAGGTTACACATTAATGAATGCTAAAAAATACATCTTTTGTGAAACATTATCCAACATCAGGGTACCACAAGGCTATTGTTTAAATTTCTCTAGTTTGGTCAGCCTAAAGGATAGGAAGCTCATTGGCCTTAACTCGCATGACTATCACATGCTAATGCAAGAGTTTTTGCCCATTGCTATACGTTAAATCATGCACCCACCCAATCCGATTATGCCTATTATATGGTATTTGCCTTTTCTAGTTAAATTTATATGTTGGGGAAAGAAAATCAGCTTGCAGAACTAGATAAGCTGCATAGGAATTTTGTTGTGACACATGCCTACTCGGAGAGTTACTGTCCTTTTCATTTTTTTGATATTTATTGATACACTTGACTATGCACATAACTAGGGAGTAAATTTATGTGGTCCCATATGCTTTCGGTGGATGTATCCCTTTGAAAGATGTATGAAGGTTATTAAAGGACATGTGCGAAACTGAAATAGACCAGAGGGATGCATTGCTAAGGAGACTATCGTGGAAGAAACAATAGAGTTTTTTTAGCAAATATCATAAAACCATGAAAACTATTGGTATCCCACCTGATAAACATATAACCAATGAAAATGAGGACGGAAAGCCATTGTTGCTGGAAAAAATCAGATAGTTCTGGGGGAAGTCTTTTAAAAAGCACATTTGTATGTAATACAGAATACAGATTAAATTGTATGTATAATCGAGGTTAGTACTTACTAAACATGTCATATGTTCGTTGCTTAAAACTGTTCTATCAAAATATAATAATCAAAGACATTGTTTTGTTCAGGGACACAAGCAAGTTTTGAAAACAAAAAAACCAGGGTAAACGAATAGCATTGCTGTGGAGAATGATGCACAGTAAATCCTATTGCTATGTTGTTACGCAAAGATGGTAATCTACTCGTATTGGTGTTGATTTATAATTTGTTTGTTTGTTGCTAAATAGATGTGGACTTGAGATAAATATGAACGTATTGTCCCCTTCTGCTATATGACATTAGATAGTGGTCCAACTAGCACACATTTCATCTATCATAAACACTCCTACTTCTTTAAATTGTTTTGTTTGTTGGTCTTGCAATTTAAAGGTAATATATTACTTGTAATGAAATTCAGGTTGGAGAGGAGTGTTTAGAGATATCTAAAGTAGTGTATCAGAAAACTAGTAAGGGGATATATATGGGCCACGTGCACATAGTGAAATATGAGGAATATTAACATCAATCGGGTATACATTTCGTCGAAAAGTAGAATGATGGCATAGTTTATCAGAACTAGTGGTGTTGTTAGTGTTGAGGCAGAGTAGAGGTTAACACATATCTAAAGAAGTTGCAACCACGAGGAAAAGCATTTTATTATGGGGGTGCTACAGAGATATGGGTACTAGATTACCGTTTCAGGCAAATTCCTCTTTTCAAATGTGATTGGGTTAATCACAAAGCTGTGGGGGCGCCCGAGGTCAAACCGATCTAAATCTTGGTTTTAACATTGGTAGGACTTGGAATAGTTTAGGCCACAAGGAATGAGTGGTTTCATATTAGCCTCACAAGCACGACAAGTGTTTTATGTGAAAGACCAGATAGATAAAAAATTGTCTATTATCTTTAGAACACCTACCAAGAATTACAAAGATACATATGATGAAGTCGATGAGGAATTTAGTACAGTCATTCACGAGCACAATGATAACATATTGCCACGTTTAAATCGACGTGACTTGGGTAATGAATCACAAAATGACTACTATCGAATCGATTGTGAAGGTATTGCTATATGAAAATCCAAGTGAAGCATGTCATGCTCAAGTTGTCACACTTGTCTTAAGGAATTTATGTTTGTTGGCCAAACTATTTAAGCTTTTGTTTTGCTGCAAATACACTTGTAAAGGATTTCAATTTATCTATTAATTGTTTACTTTAAGTTCGGTTGATGTGTTTGTATATATTATATCTTGCTTAAGCTACCAATGCAAGTGTAGTTAATATGACATAAACATTAACTACACTTGCATTAGGTTAGTTCATACTTGTATTTATACATTAGCATTCGCACAATTATTAATATGAATACAAAACTGAACTCATAAACAAGGGTGACAACTGTCTTATTTTATCACATAAACACTATACAATGGCCTTTATGACCATTTTGTCTTTATAAACTGTAAATAAAAACATCACTTACTGAAATTTTAGGGGAGCATAAACCAGTATCTTCAAATCTACAATAAGCCCCCAACATCGCTTAGCACTATGAAGAATAAAATTTATGCCGCAAACATCTATCATGTAGATCAAAACCTGTAAAAAATTTAAACTAACATGTTGGGGATTAAAAGTCTTCTTGATGATGTTGAAGATTAATGTTGATCAAGTTAGAGTTACTGTTGTTCAAGTAAAGATAGTGCTACTGATGATCTTCAAGGAAAATATACCAAGTGGTTAGTATTGCTTGTGTAAATATATTACTACTACTAGTGAATATATTACTACTGCTAGTATAAAGTTAGTACTGCTAGTATAACTTAGTACTGCTAGTAAAGTTAGTACTGATACAGTTAATGCTGCTAGTGAGAGTTAATGCTACCAGTGGAAGTTACTACTGCTAGTATAAGTTAATGTTGCTGGTCTAAAAGTTACAACTGCTAGTACAAAGTTACTACTGCTAGAGGAAAGGTTAAAGCTGTTGAAGAGATTACAACTGAAGATATGTATGGAATAGATTGATAAGTATAGAATAGCAAAAGTCTACCACCTGATATAAGCCATCTTGAAGTATCATAATCTTTGATGGACAGCAAAAGTCTGGTCACCTGATATACACATATACCTCTTGATTACTATTTCACTCTCAATTATTATCCCAAAAAACCCTTAGCTGGAATAATAACTAAGCATTGGTAGTCTAAATGTTAGACTATTATGGTTAATTTACATATTCATGTTATTTACTATAAATGCGATTCCAGATTATACACAACTATAGGTATTGCAGGCGCCAATTTCCAGCTGACCCAAATAGCTTGATTTCTCGTGTGCAAAGGCATATGTGTTTAATAACTAATTAATCATACCCCAATCTAAATAGATTCTACTATTGAAATATACTTATCTAGTCAACTATATAAATGAATTTCTTATAGATAAAAGTCAAGCATTTTGTTACAGGAGTCTTGGTGACTTGGCTAAAGCTTAGTGTCTGAGACATGCAGTAGTTAAAAAGTACTTTATGAATGTAAAGTCATGACCATTTGAAAAGCTTTCTATGATTAATTACTTCATCTAACCCAACCTAACTAAAATATTAAAGTTGAACAAAAAGCAAGCAGCCTAAAATGGGTCTTAATGATATGACAATCACAAAGATACTGAGTTAAATGTCAATCAAACAGTAAAAAAACCAGCATATGTATAAAATGAAGATACATTTAAGATGACCATAGAATATAAATTTCCATTCCATTTAAACCTCGTCATATCATTTCAGTGAATATAAATACAAAATGATGCTTAGATTGACCGTAAGTTTAAGTTATAATACATAAACCTGGGGAATATACACGCCCACCTTTATACTAACCAGCTCCAACTGATGCATCACAAAAAACACATATATATGGCACAAAAACCCCAAAACCCATCCACTAATCTTATTAACACAATCCTTTACAGCAGAATGAACTTTTTGCTCCTTAACACCATCAAAATTTTCGTCCGCAAGCTGGGTCAAACGAGACAGCTTAAGCTCCAACCTATCCTTAGTTTCCTTAAAATAATCAATAGCATCCTTCCAAGCGTCTTTGTCACTCTTGCTCTCCATCTCATGAATCGTTGTACGCACCCTTATTAGACTAGCCTTAACATTATCAATCTTATCACGAATATATTTTATAAAAGCCTCCTCCTTAGCAATCTGTTGCTCAAAGAAAATCTTCATCACCTTCGGTATCTCTGTCTCACCACTAAGAGCAATGATCTCATCCAATACAGGAGTAGGTGTGACATTCAAACTGCAACATGATGATGCCATGGATGAATTAAGTGTTTAAATTAAAGTCAAATGGTTTTTTGATCAGTTTTGGTTTTTTGATCAGGGATGTGAAGATGATATAGGTTTTGTTTGTGACTTTATCGATTGGGCAATTAAGCAGATACGAGTATTTTATAAATGCAATTGAATAATCAAAATAGACTCAAACCTAATAGTCTGACCAAATCATGTAGTGAATATCAAAGTAGTCTCAAACTAGATGATTAAATCCCCCTATCTAACCCTTTAAATTACACAGTTATCAAAAATGTGTGCACATATGTATCCATTGTGACTACACTTTAAATAAATGTGTGGCAAAATATGACTTTATGATTTAGTCTCCTAAATATATACATTCATGTGACCATATATACATCTTGTACTTTTATCACACAAACACTCATGTGCATTATATCAAGGTTAATGTTTATTTGAGTTCCATTTTGCTATAAATAATAGTCCATGAATATTTCACAATTGACTATTTTGAATGTATTGGTCATATATAATACCCTTATAATGTGGCATAACAACATAATTTAGATACACAATTTGTTATATTGGTGTTGACTATTGTAAAGCATATAGTCACCATGATCATGCTACAATTAATGGAATAATACAATTGGTTTTGCTGCAAACACACAACTAAACTTTTAGACACAATATTAACTACGTGACCATATTTATTAGAATTTTGGTTAGACTTAATCATGCATGTATATGGTTTTAGTTGACCATAATATGACATTGGTCACACTGTTTAAGTGTTTATTTGTGAATAGATTTGTCACTTTTGAATGTATATTGGACTAATGCTTCAAACTTACTTTTCAGTTTTCATAATTTCAAATTCATTTGTGGGCTAATATTCAGCTAAAAATTAGCAGTCACTTTTAAATATGTGTGACAACTTAACTATGTGAGTGGAATTGTCCAAGGGATACTTGGGGATTTCCTTAATTTCTCTATAAGTATATTATTTTATACGTGTGTAAAACTACGAATCATGTATATATATAGTGTGACTAAGGTTTCAAACTTATTTGTATCTGTCACACGTCCCAAATTATAAGTGACTAAATAATCAACAAAAAATTACCAGTTAAGTATAGTCACATAAATATTCAAATGTGTGACAATGAAATTCTAAAATGGCCACACAAAATGAGTTCAAGTGTGGCTGTTTATTTTATCCTGGTACATTTAGTCACATAAATATATGACTGTGTGGCCGATCAAAAAACAACATGTGTGAACAAATCCACTTTTTGTACTAGTGGCTTGTATCTTTATCTTGACTTGTATGTTATCTTGAGCTTCTTGAGATCATCAACCAAGCATAATCTCTTTTCGCCATCTTGTAATCTTTGCCTTCTTATGATCTTGTGACTTTTGGACCGACATGCTCATACTTTTCTTGATTTTGAAAGCTTGTGTAATCATTTTTCTTGAAATTCTTTAACTTTAACACTTCGTCACTTCATGGAAGACACGCGGTATCATAGTAGCATAAATTTCTTGAAATTATTTAACTTTAATACTTCTTCACTTCAAGAAAGACGTACGGTATCAGAGTAGCGGAAGTCTTGAAACATGTACTTGAGCCTTCATGATGTCTTTACATATGTCGGTCGAGTATGAGCATGTGGCATTAACTTTGACTTGTCATCGGTTAACTACTGCCACCGTCAGGAAATCTGCATGAATGGGTTAGTGATAAACAACATATATGGACAAGAGTGGCTTTGTCACTTTATCGAATACGGTTGTAATAACCACGATTCCCCGTTAATCAGTATAAATACTACATGTAATCAGGTAGAATTCCGAAGAATCTCCTTGATAGGGTTTCGTAGTTGCACTAGCCGTTCTTATTACTGGAGCGTCTCAAAGCAGACAATACGGTAAGAGTGAACCGGTAAGTTACTATCTTCCCGATTAAGTCGTCAATTCGTGTTCAGCTTTCCTATGTCCAGATACCCTTGGGAGGCTTCCTATGGACATAAGATTGAAAATTGATTTAGGAAAATCAGTCGGTGTGTTAAGATGCAAACGGTTTTTATAACACACCAACAATTTTTTCTTTTTAAAAATTCATTTGTCAATTCATAAGTTGGACCAAATCGATATCCAGTATCATAAGTTTGATCCGTGTTGGATCTCACAAGTCACCTACCGCAGAGCTTGTTTGATGTTGGCTCTAGAAAGATTTCCATCGTCATTGCGAGTACTTTTTAGGCATCACTCTGATGTTTTGGCAAAATCACAAGGATAATGTGATTAGCAAGCATATTTTGGATAAGAGTGGTGATTTGTACACTTTAGAAATTGATTGACACACTCAAATTATGTGTATCATGACATTTATACCTTTACATTAATCAGTGTAGTGTGTAAATGTCAAGGGTATAATAGGCATGACACAAACATTTGGAGCATGCCAATAAATTTGAAGATTGTGCAAATCATCTCCCTTTGGATAAGTGTCCTAATGAGATTTATGGATGATCTCTTTTATGGCTCTAGACTCGATAGTGCACTTTGGTTTTTAGTAATCGGAGGCTGGAGCAGACTGCCACCTTTTCAATACCAACTAGCTCGGAGTGAGAAAGTCGATAGAAATGTGTTTAATCTCCGTGAGAAATGAAACAAGAGTCTTTTGAGAGACCTTGAGTGGCTGGGAAGGGTTGTGCATTGCATCACTGGGTCCATGATGACTGTCTTCAATACCAGACAACAGCTTAGTGTTTCTGACAGTTTATGTATTGACCCGGTTTCTGCCTAAGTGTAAGGAGGGCTTCTTTCTTTTCACCCTTTATCTTAACTTTTCTTTTTAATTCTTCAACCCCTTCAATGCTTACCAAGACTTCATCACTTACACCTTGTTGGGTTTGTTCCAGTGTCAGCTCTGTCTTAGTCCGCATTATTCCCTTTTCTCACTTTACTCCTTTTTTCATCATACCTAAGGACTTCTATTCTAACTAATGGAATGTCCCTGGGTAGATCCCTCCGGTTCTGGCTGGATCATGGGAACGAATACCTAATCTTAACCACCTTATAACTCCAATTAATTACAGACATGGTCGGTCTTTTGGTATTGTTCTCAGCCTTAAAACCATTTGTAATGCTCCCCCTCAACATGTGCATCGATATTCGAAAATGTTTAGCACATGAAGGGTGAAGCTTGCACTTGAGTCCTTAAAATCACATCTTTAGCCATATATTTTAATCACATTTTCTCCCCTTATCAAAAATGTCAAATCTCTTGATATTTTGGATATCAATTGATTCAAATATTAATGGTTTCAGGGAAAAAATGTCAATTATTAATAAGCCAAAGTGGAGAAAAAAAAGATGTTTAAAAGGGGGGGGGGGGGGGGGGGGGGGGGGGGGGGTGGGGGGGGGGGGGGGATATTAGGAATATTTTAATGCTCCCCCTTAATTTATGAGTGTATTATATATGTAGTGTTGAGTACGTTAATTTGAAATTTTTTGAATTTATTGAAAAATTCTAGAAAATTCGTACTCAAACACTATTTATATTGCCTACTATTATAAGTCTATACTACATATTCACAAGATAAGATTTTAAGATAGGACCTGACGATCATGTGGTGCGCGTCATTAGTTTGTAGTCCATCTCGAGTTCCCGAGCACAAACCAATCTTTCAAGATTCCGAATGATCCTTCTTTCACGCATCTGCTTATCAATCAGCTCGACCATAAGTTTCGACCTTTTTCTGTCAATAGCCGTCCACTTTCTCCTTGGCATCTCCTTATTGTATTCCAAACGAAAATCGCGTATTCTATGATGAAGCTCATCCCGAACTTTCTTGAGCGTCCCATCCGAGAACTTGTACAGATCATCAGCCCGCATCACTCTTTTCTGTTTGGTCAGATCTTCATAGATTACCCCTGGCGGTTTGTGAGATGGAGTGTAGAGTTCTTTGAATTCTATTTCTGGAAAGGTCTGTTGAGGTGGAGTGATGTTGAGTTTCTTCTGGTAACTCTCTACACCAAGCTGTAAATCCTCGACATGTTTCTTGATGACGAGACTTCTTGTGAACATACAAAGAGCCACAATAAAGTCAACAATATCGCTGTCGGTGAGGTGGAATAGCTTGTGTTGAACAACAAGAAGCAGTATGTCTTCAATGCCATTCAGGTGTAGATCCACGAAGTCACTTTCTTTTAACTTGTAGAACTGACGGTCAACTCTTTTCACCACAATCTCTTCCAAATGACCATATCCGTGTAGTTTCTTGACACTAACACTCTTCACCCCCATAATTTTCTTAGTAGAATACACATTATGCTTGGAGAACTTGTTCAACTGAGATCTGTGCCATAGCTTCCGCCCTTCCCCCAATATTGGATCCCTTTCAATGCATCTTTGTCATACCCCACTTTAGTAGGACTCCAAAGCGTAGGAACCATGTCTTCAATCCCTTCTGTCACACCCCCAAACAGGGCCTGGACAGAATATGTGTCCGGAGGTGTGACGTCATTGCATACATCGCACAAGATCAAGTAAACGACCACTATATGGACGTTTTATAAAACATAACTCGTTGCTTTGGATAAATCAAAATAAGTCTTACAATATTATTGACATAAATGAAATAGTTTTAGCGGAAGCTTAAGAAGAATGCAGCGGAATCATAACATGTTTTTAAGACAACGAGTATTTAAGTTTAAAGATAAACATTCTTGAGAGACACCCAGCAATGCATGCAACATCAAATAGCACTTCAAGAACAACCCAGCTAAGCACCTGAGAAAACATGCTTAAAACAGTCAACATAAAGTTGGTGAATTCATAGGTTTGAATTGATGTAAGGTTGGACCACAAGATTTTTAAAAGTGATGTGACTATTACAACAGATACACTTGTGTCCAAAGTTTAAAAACAAGCAATGTTTCTCACCCCAAAGTTGTAAAATATTTATTCAAAATGAGTAAAAAGTGGGGCTATGAACTCACCTTAGAGCGATGAGCAAATGATAACCACTTAAGAGAAAGATGGTACACAATCCTAGCCGTCACCTAAAGGAATGACGTGCCTTAGGACTAAGATATGATATATGAAACCAAAAGCGAAGCGCTTATCAATGATAAGGCAACTATATGTGTTTGTGTCTTAGTTAGAAAAATGGTGTCGTTATGATGACAAAATATTCATGATTAAATACGCCACGGTTTACTAAAAGTTACTATTTTAGGAAACTTTCTATTTTAGGAAAGTTCTAAGTTTCAAGACGTTAATACCGTCCCCTATATTTTGTTAAATCCATATTTCCGAAAATGCTTTATCAATACCTAAACACCTAACTTTTACATCCGTCTCGACAACTTATCTCAAAAGTTACTATTTTTAGAAGTCTTACGCTTTTATAACATTCGGCATTCCATAATTTCCTTTATGGCGTTTCTAATGTTTCCAATCAACATCATCATATCATCACTAAGGTATCTAAAGCCCTTAACTTTCAATTTCATGGTTTATATCTGTATAATGATGTTATGTAGTAAAAACACCATTAAGATACTTTAACATGTCAAATGTATTTTTGCTTGAGATTGAGGAATTATACACTTATACCATGTTATATGAAGTATTATGTGAGGTAATAAAGGATAACATAAGTGTTTTTACAATCTAGGTTAAAGCTTAAAAAGTGTTCATGCAACTTAGGTTTTTATTGTTTTACTTAAAAAGCTACAAGTAAAAGTGTATAAATAACTTTGTAAGCTTGTTAATCTTGTTACCATGGACTTGTGAGGACAATGAATGGAGTAATGGACTTTATTATATGTAACACATATAATATATATGGTATAAAAGACTTGTAGTAAGTTGCAAGATTAAAAAGTACATAAAATAAGCTTTATATAAATCTATACATATTGATATTAAAAGGGCTGCTTGAATTTCGAATTTAAATCAGTAGGTTTGACCTTTTAGAAAAATAATACGACTCATGACGATTCCAAAAAGTAAAAACTCGAAGAAAACGATAATAACGAAAAAGATACGGGAAAAAACAAGTATAGGATAAATTAAACGGATTTTAATAAAAGAAATTTTAAAAACAATTTATAAAAATTATACAAAACAGAAAGTTTGGTATTTTTAACAGATTATACATATTTTTAGGATTCCAAAACAATAAGAAACCTAAATTTTTTAATTAAAAATGAAGAAGTTATGATTAGACAAATGTAGCACGGTGCACCATATCGATTGGCTCCTTCCGGAAATGAAAGATTGTCAGAGCAAACTGCAGAAGTTAACTGACAATGGCTTTATAAGACCCCATTCCTCCCCCTGGGGAGCCCAACCAATCGTTGTTTTCAAGAAGAAAGAGGCACATTCCGGATTGTAGCATTGATTACCGAGAATTAAATAAGCTGACGGTAAAGAACCGTTACCTGATCCCAAGAATTGATGACTTGTTTGATCAACTTTAAGGGTCGAGCGTATACTCGAAGATTGACCTAAGGTCGGGTTACCATCAACTGAGGGTTCGAGAAGAAGATAATTCCAAGTTATACCATTTGGCTTAACAAACGTACCAACGGTATTTATGGATCTCATGAACCGAGTGTGTAAATCCATAATCTGGATCAATTTGTTATTATCTTTATAGAACAATATACCCCCCCCTTCCCCCCCAAGTTAACCCTTCCCCAAAGGATAGGAAAGGAACACGAAGAGCATCTTAAGGCAATTCTGGAATTACTTAAGCAAGAGGAGTTGTACGCAAAGTTTTGTAAATGCGATTTTTAGATTCCTAAGGTACAATTTCTCGGTCATGTGATTGATAGTAAAGGCATTCACGTTGATCCGGCCAAGATCGAATCTATTAAAGATGAGGGTAAGCCTCCTAAATCACCAATAGAAGATTCGTCCAAGTTTTTTTAGGTCTTGTTGAAGCTATCGAAGATTAATCAAGGGTATTTCGAAGATTGCCAACCAATGACTAAGCACACATCAGAAGAAAGCGAGTTTTTGTTTGGGTGATAAACAGGAAACCGCTTTTCAGCTGTTGAAGAAAAAGTTGTGCAGTGCACCAATACTGGCCTTACTTGAGGGGAGCGAAGATTTTGTCGCATACTGCGATGCTTCAAAGAAAGGTTTGGGCGCTGTACTGATGCAGAGGGAGAAGGTGATTGCTTATGCATCACGCCAACTAAAAATTCATGAGAAAAATTATACAACTCATGATTTGGAACTTAGAGCAGTAGTGTTCGCTTTGAAGATTTGGAGACACTATCTGTATGGAACCAAGTGTACGGTGTTCACGGATCATAAGAGTCTACAACATATTCTTAATCAGAAAGAGCTGAACATGAGGCAACGTCGTTGGTTAGAGTTGCTCATGACAAAACTACGTTTTGTGAGATCCGCTATCACCGAAAAGGGCAATGTTGTTGCTGATGCCTCTAATAGCATGAAAGGAACAAGAGCAACATTAAGGGTTTGAGCCTTAGTTCATGACTATTGGGCTTGATCTCCAACTAATCTTGGAGCTCAACTGAAGAAATGAAAATCGGAGAACTCAAAAACGAAAGATGTTGGAGTATGTCTGGTTGAAAATTCTTAGGATCCGGAAAGTTTCGACGAAAAAAGTTAGAACCACATGTATAGGAACACCTATGCATCAATGGCGAGTTGGTTACCATGTTATGGAGGTTTAAGGACCGTGATCATGCACGAGTCCCACAAATCAAAATACTCTATTCATCTGGGTTCTGACAACAAGATGTACCAAGACCTGAAGAAGCTATATTGGTGGCCCAATATGAAAGCAAACATTGCCACCTATGTTAGCAAGTGCCTGACCTATGCTAAGGTCAAAGCTGAACATCAAAGACCTTCGGGATTGTTGGTACAACCTGAAATACCTCAATGGAAGTGGGACAATATAACCATGGATTTTGTCACAAAGCTTCCTAAATTACCGCAAGGTTATGATACCATTTGGGTGATCGTTGACCGACTCACCAAGTCTGTAATCTTTGTACCGATGAGAGAAACTGATCCCTTAGGAAAACTAGCAAAATTATACCTGAAGGAAGTGGTCACGAGACATAAAATCCCTGTCTCAATCATCTGCGAATCGTAGACCTAGGTTTGATATCAAGTATTCTAGGAGGTCACTCCTAGAAGGCTTTGTAGTGACTAGCTTGGACATGAGAACGGCTTATCATCCAGAACTGACGGACAGAGCGAGAGTATAATTCAAACTCTCGAGGATAATGCTTACAGCTTGCGTGATCGTTTCAAGAAAGGGTTGGTTAGATCACTTGCCGTTTTGAATTCCTCTTATCACAAAAGCTATCACGCTAGCATTAAGGCAGAACACCATTTGAAGCACTTTATGGAAGAGAAAGTAGTCGTTCACAACTTTTGTTGGCTGAGTTTGAAGAGTTTACAACTCACTGGTCCAACATGATGCACGAAACTTAAACCAAGAAGATAGTCCAGAATCAAGCAATGATTCAAGCTGCTACGAGATCGTCAGAAGATTATGGGGGGGATTTAAGCGTAAGCCGATGGAATTTCCAATTTGAGATAAGGTTATGCTCAAAAAAGTTTGCTTGGAAAGGGTTTTGTACGTTTTGGCAAGACGGGGAAGTTAAACCCCAGATATGTTGGACCCTTTAAGGTGTTAGAAAGGGTTGGATCCGTTGCCTACAAGCTTGAGCTTCCGGAGGAGCTGAACAGGGTTCACAATACGTTCCATGTGTCTAATCTGAAAAAGTGCTATGCCGATGAACCTTTAGCCGTTCCGTTAGATGGACTACACTTTGATGACAAGCTTCAGTTCTTTGAGGAACCTGTAGAGATTGTTGATCATGAGGTTAAACGGTTAAGGAAAAGCTGTGTACCAATTGTCAAGGTTCGATGGAACTCCAGGAGAGGTCCTGAGTTCACATGGGAACGTGAAGATCAATTCAAGAAGAAATACCCACACCTCTTCACGAAGACCGCACCGTCGTCAAGTACCGCATCGTAAGCCTTGAGGACAAGGCTCATTTAACGGGGGAAGTCTATAACACCCCGTGTTTTCAAGTCATTGACGACGTCAATAAATCTACTATTTATTTTTAGTGTTGTACGCGTTTGCTTTTAATTTCATGTATTAAGTTAAATCGCGTAAGCTAAAAATTATCGTTCAATGTAAACGGGCATCAAGCAATTAAACGTTCACATCAATCAAGTATTAAATAATTATTTTGAGAATTCCAAAAAGCATTTCCATCATGAATTTTGACTCTCACAAGCTCTCTTTCTGTTTTTGATCTCACAATATCACTCATTTCTTTTTCTTACCAATTTACTCTATCTGTTTTTATATCACACAACTCTCTTTCTATTTTTTAGCTCACTATATCTCTTATTTCTTTTTCTCACCAATTTACTCTATCTATTTTTATATCACAAATTAAGAGCCCTAACAGACAGTTTAGTACAAAATTCCATCAATTCCTTTAGTTTCATGCTGTCCTCCCCACTTCTAAGTGTATTAACTCTTGAGAGAGGTGGATCATTGGACTGTTTAGATGCAGCCTCTGTAACACCCCCAAATCTGGGTAGCAGCGGAATGTTGAATATCCGAGGGCGTTACTTCATAGATCAATAGCACAAGATATGAGAACGACCACTAACGTGTCGTTCTAAAAAGATACACTGGATTAACAAATACTTGTTATTAAATAAGTCATGGCTTCCAAATTGTTTGACATTATAAGTTAAAGATTTCGGTTTATTAACAAGAGGCTTCCTCATTGTAACTAGGATTATTTACCTATATGTTGGGAAATAGATTGTAAAAGACTTAATACTGGTAGTATAACAGTTAAGTCTGGTAGTAATTAGTTAGTTCTGGCAGTACTAAGTTAAGTCTGGCAGTACTAAGTTAAGTCTGGCAGTACTATAGTTAGTACTGGTAGAGTGGCAGTACTATAGTTAGTACTGGTCGTATGTAGTTAAGTCTGTTTATGTAACAGAATAGAAGTAATAGTTATCTTAGAGATATTTTAGGAGATATCTTAGGAAAGGATATGCATTATCCTTTCACACGTTTTGGCAGTACTATAGTTAGTACTGGTAGAGTGGCAGTACTATAGTTAGTACTGGTCGTATGTAGTTAAGTCTGTTTATGTAACAGAATAGAAGTAATAGTTATCTTAGAGATATTTTAGGAGATATCTTAGGAAAGGATATGCATTATCCTTTCACACGTTTTGTAAAGCCTGCTAGGGTTTTCCTTGGTGTATAAAAGGAACCCTACGGCATAGAGTTTCATATATGTAATAGAAGCATTGAAGCTTAATAGAAATCAATAGCAAAATTAGTATTATTGTTCTTCTTAATTCTTGTGTTAAGATTCCGCATTAACACTTGATATTCATAGTCAGTGTCTCTCACATAGTTGATTTGGATTTATTCAAGTTAACTATTGTCTTACAAAGGCTATATAGATCCAACACAAGGACCTACAAGTGGTATCAGAGCCAATAGAGGGACTCTGAGTAAGAAGAATCACTAAAACCACAAACAAACACTCTCTTTCAGATCTTTACAAAATGTCTCAACCTGCTAATGATGAGTTCTCACAACATCTTAGTGATGATGAAGAATCAAACCATGAAGATGCATCAGACACTGGTGCTGCACCTAAACAAAAACAACAAGTGATTCCTCAAACAACTGCTATCTCAAATATCAAACTCCCAATTCTGAAGAAGGAGGAGTATGATATATGGGCTATGGAAATGGAGCATTACCTTGAGTACATTGACAATGATGTTTGGAAGGTAATTCAGAATGGAAACTCCAAGAAGAGAATTTCAACTGGAAAGGATGGTATTGTTCGAATACTTTCACCAGTAACTGCTGCAGAAATTCAAGCTGTTGAAAAGGAAAGGAAGGCTAAGAATATCTTGCTGATGGCCATTCCCAAGGAGCATATGAGAAGATTTCATGGAATGGATGATGCAAAAGAGATCTGGGAAGCCATCAGAACTAGGTTTGGTGGTAATGCAAATTCAAAGAAAATGCAGAAGGCTGTTTTCAAACAACAGTTTGAAGCATTTACAATATCCAGTTCAGAAGGGTTAGAAAAAGGATATGACAGATTCCAACAATTACTTTCTCAGTTGGAAGCTCATGGTGCTGAAGTATCAAATGAGGATGCCAATTATAAGTTTCTCAGGTCGTTGCCCCCAGCATGGTCCAATCTGGCAATGACTATGAGAACTAAACCAGATGTTGATACTTTATCTATTGATGACTTGTACAATAACCTTAGGGTTTTTGAGCAGGAAATACAAGGTGCCTCAAAAACATCTTCAAGTGCTCAAAATGTTGCTTTTGTTTCACAAAGCAAAAGCAGCACTAATAAGGTTAAGTCTGGTTTTACTGGTGCCTACAGTACTTGCACTCCTTCCACTTCTTCAACCAATATTTCTGAAAAAGAAGTTCTTGCTGGTTTTGCTGATGAAGTTATTTACTCCCTCTTTGCCAAACAATCAGAGGACTGGGACTTGCTTCATGAAGACCTGGAACAAATTGATGACTTGGACATTGAAGAGATGGACATAAACTGGCAGATAGCAATGATTGCTATTCGAATGAAGAAGTTCTATAAGAAAACAGGAAGGAGAGTTCGTGTTGATGGAAAAACACCTGTTGGTTTTGACAAAAAGAAGCTTGAATGCTTCAATTGTCACAACACTGGTCACTTTGCTAGGGAATGTACAGCAAAGGGGACACATGATGGAAAGAAGAAGAGAGACTCATTTTATCAACATCAAGAAGCTGGGAAGCAAGAGAAGAATCAGATGGGCTTGCTGACAATGGATGATGGGATTGTCAATTGGGGAGAACATACTGAAGATGAAGAAACAAATCATGCACTTATGGCTATCAGCTCAAACAATGAGGTATCTTTGTGCTCTAAAACTTGCATTGATTCATATAATAAGCTTAAAACACTGTGTAATGAACAAATGAATCAGTTAGGTGAACAAGAAGCACAAATACTTGCCTATAGTCAAGCTATTAAGAAACTAGAAGCTCAACTTGTTACTTCTCAAAAACAGCAACTTTCTCTAAATGAAAAGCTTGCATTTCAAGCTAATGAAATACATGAAAAAGATGAAAAGCCTAAAAGATATAGACGAATAGGAATGAAAGCTGTAAAAGAAAAAGAACAATTACAGAAAACAGTAGATTCATGGAATGATTCTTCCAAGAATCTTTAGAGATTAATTAATTCTAGCATGAGTTCAAATGATAAACTTAGCTTAGGGTTTCAAATACAATCTAATGATGAGGTTCTAAGTTATGAGGA
>BQNB010015154.1:47319-61942 GCA_026074375.1 Tanacetum coccineum | reverse complement strand
TGGAACTCGTAATGACCATACCGAGTCCTAAATTCCGTCTTCGAAATATCTTCTTCACGTACTCGAAGCTGATGATAACCCAATAGTCGATGCACATTCGATATGATCCGTCCTTTTTTGAATAAACACTGGATCCTTGTAGTTGATCAAACAAATCATCAATCCTTGAGAGAGGATAACTATTCTTCATCGTCAGCTTGTTTAATTCCGGATAGTCGATGCACATTCGATATGATCTGTCATTTTTTTGACAAACAAGACCGGAGCTCCCCAAGGTGAGGAACTGGGTCTTATAAAGCCCTTGTCGGATAATTCTTGCAGTTGTTCCGAGAACTCTTTCATTTCGGAAGGAGCTAATCGATAGGGTGCTCGTGCTACAGGTGCAGCACCGGGCATCAAATCGATTTGGAATTCCACTTGTCGAGTTGGTGGAAGACTCGTCAAATCTTCAGGAAAATCTTGAACAATTGGTACATCCTCAAGTCACTTTTCCCCCGACTTGTCTTCAGTCTCCTTCGTAGTAACATGTGCCAAAAAGACATTATGTCCTTTCAACAAATATTTATGAGTTTTGGTGCACGAAATGATGTTCAAACGAGTCCCGTTTCCCTGGTTACTTCCGTCACCATGAACAATTAAGGTTTCATTTCCCCAGGGAATACAAACGATCTTCTCGGCACAATCAATAAGAGCGTGGTACTTTGACAACCAATCAATACCGATTATGACGTTAAAGCTACCAAGTTCTACGGGCATTAAGTTGATGTTGAATGTATGGTCTAAGAAGTTTAATGTACAACCCCGGATGATAGTGTTTATCCTAATTATTTTCTCGTCGGCTAGTTTAACATCATAATAATGGTCTAATGTAGTTGGTGTGATATCAATTAGAGAACTAAATGTAGTAGATATAAAACTTCTATCGGTACCAGTATCAAATAAGATAGAAGCATAGCGGTCGTTTAGAAGGAACGTACCTGTAATGACGTTGGAGTCCGGGTTTGTTCCCGCATTGCCCACCACATAAACCTTGGCTGGTGCATTGCCATTCCCATGTTGATTACCACGATTTCCATTCTTCAGCTTCGGGCAGTCTTTCTTAAAGTGCCCCCGAACACCACACTCATAACAAGTGACAAAATTCTGAGTTGTCCCAAAGTTCCCACGATTGTTATTATTACCATTGGGACCAGAACTCCTACAGTCACGAGCCAGATGATCGATCTTCTTGCACTTATTACACCTGGGAGTACATGGACCTTTGTGGTGATAGTTACATTTTGTATACAAGGGCAATGATCCCGTGTACTCCCTCTTTTCACCAGGCCCAGCAGTGTAAGCCCTCCTAGTGTTTTGTCTCTTGTTTTGTTGTTGGTGCCCCTGATTGTTTCCACCATTAAACTCCAACTTCCTCTTTTGCTCAGCTTACCTTTCAGTAATAGTGAGGAATTTTTGATCCATCTGGTTATTGGCAAACTCAATTGCTTTCTCCATCGTCTTGGGTTGATATGACATTACATTTCCCCGAATCATATCAGGAAGTCCACCAACATATTTCTAAACTTCTTCTGATTCCTCGTAAAACATCCCAGATCCTGACAAAGTGTAGGATGGGTGGGTAAAACATTAGGCATATGGACTCTAGGTTCTCCAAAAATATCTTCAACAACAACTCTAGTCAACTCGCCCGGATCAGGCTCATATTCAAGAAAAATATTATCCTCTTCAGATTCATAGCCGTCACTATCAATACCTAGTGGTATCGAGTCATCCGCAACAAGAAATATATCGATCTCCTTCATAAGAGAGTCACTATCCTTCACGGGGATATGAGATGAGGAGAAAGATTAGATCATGGCATCAGAAATTTCAGAATTAAGTTCTTCCGGAGGTCGAGGAGATGAGTTATCATATAATAACTTATTAATAAGACGAATATTTTCCTTCGGATCAAAGTTGGTTTCAGCAATTCCCGGTGGAATTGGATTGATAAGGGCGAGCTCACTGGCGAACTCCTTTAGAAGGAAATCAATCTTAACGAAAGTTATCACGGTATCTTTATTAAGCAGTGATTCTATAAGATCAGATTCTACATTAAAGTGATGCGGATCTATCTTAGTAGAAATGATTTCTTCATCAAAAAGAGGGTTCGAATAAATTTGGAAATTTTCCTTCGGAACGTCCTCATCAGAAGATGACTCGTCATCACTAGAGGTAGAATCGTAGTAAGAATCAAAGAGAGGATTAGAAAAAGTCATAAAATCATCACAAACGGGCACATCACACTCATTTTCAATATCGGATAAATCCTCGGACTCACTTGGGGTTAGGTTAAGCTCCTCAGCACTAGACTTATTTTCTTCGTCCGATTCCATTTCTGGAATAGTATCAAGATGCTCATCCTCTATTATGAGAGAGTTCGTAATCGAAAAGTCGGGTGTGATTGCAACAGGGGAATTCTTATAATATTTCCTCACTTAAATAGTATACTCCTCTTCGTCATCATTATCGAAAATAGGACACTTCCAATATGGAGTACAAATTTTAGCTGACTTCTCTTCCTTCTTTAGTTGATTCGAAGTATTACCAAGAGTTTGTAAATCTTTAGAGAGTTGAAGCAGCAATTCTTGCATACTTTCTGTATCATTCTTCTTTTCTTCCAATGTTTGCATAACTGTGAGAATACTCTTCTCAGCTAGCAAAACTGCAATACTCTTTTCTTCAAGAGGTTGATTATTATTTTTCAAACAGGTTTGTATAGCTTTTATTAGTTTCTCTTTAGCAAGTAACATCTCCGTACTCATTTCCTGATGAGGTTGATGAATGATGGGATACTGCGGGGGTTGGAATTAGTCAAAACCGGAAGAAGTAGAATGATTCATCGATTGACATTGAAAATTCGCATGAGGACCCTCGCAGTCTTCACAACAAAGATATTGATGTGGAAAACTTGGTGAAGTTTGTGGAAAATTATCAAGGTTTTGATTGAAACACGGGTCCTGATTGTAAACAAACGGAACTTGTGATGGACAATCGTAACCATAATGAGCGTCTTTCCCACATAACTCACAAGTAGAACATGGACATCCATATTCATCACTCAGACTTTCACAGAAGAAACAAATGAATTGGTCGGATTAAACCATTGGGAGATAAAGAAGAATATTTTTGAGAATTTTTTTTTTTTATTAAAAACAAACACAATATTTTTGGTAACCGGAAGTCAAATTGCACACGGTAGCTCTCTAAAATATGCACAAAGAAGCGGAGGAGCAGGAAAGCGCGAAGCTATTAAAAACCTTCTCCTTTAGGGTCGAAGTTCATCGGATCGACCCTCCTTATACCTCTCTTATAGTTTGTAATCTAAAGGTGAGCTGTATATAACAAATGACAACTCGATTTCTTTTGTTGTTTTTTTAACTTTTTTGGATTTTTGATTACTTTATAATATTTTTGTATTTTTTATACGAAAATATTCACAAAAACAAGAATAACTTCCGAGGAAGGATCTTCAAAAAACAATCTTCAAACGATAACTTGAAATTCGTAACACAGCCTCCCCGGCAACGGCGCCAAAAATTGATCGTAGTCAATAGTATATATATATATATATATATATATATATATATATATATATATATATATATATATATATTTATATTTATATAATATATATATTTATAGATATATTTAGGTGAATCGGCTAACAAAACCAACTCACAAATAAATTAATTCCGGAACGTTTTGATCATCGAAAGTACCCCTTCTAGTCGTTTACATGGTATTTTTTGTTCCCTGATGAGGCGTGAATGATTCGAGTTGACGTTTGTAATCGGGATTTTGAATAGATTTATGTTTTTGATTTTGTTTTCTATTTCTACAAATATAAATGCAAAAACCAAGCAAAGAAAAGCAACAATTAAAGCAAACACAAATTAAGGACAGAAAAACGCTAACCGGGATTTAAATAAAAACCTAAAAACCTTAAACTCAAAATTTTAACCTAGAAAAAGCAATTTATTTTTTAAGAGTCTTAATTGTATAAATAGAAAATTTTTAGAAAAAAAAAGAATTATATTTTTTGACTTTTATTTAATTTATTATGAATTAAAAACACTTTTAATCTAAATTAAATATTAAAAATACTAAACTAATTATTAAAATTCTGGAAAAATTTAGGAAAATACTTTAAACTATAAAGAATGCAAGAAAAATAAGAAGTTTGAAAATCAGCTTATAAATAAGTGTAATAAGCAGATAAGCTTATATGCTAAAATGCTTAATGCCTTAATAAATAAATGGTTGCTAAGTATTAAAACGAAATGTCCCAAGGGATTGTGTAGTGGGTGTTGGTGTTAAATACGTGTGTGAGTGAAGCTAATCAAACAAGCTATTATGGCTAAAGGATCCTAAAAACAGTCTAAAGAACACTTTTTAAGGAAAGATTTAAGCTAGTATATTAATAAGATAATCCCTAAAAGTTCAAAACAGATAAAGCTACTACTACAGGCTACTAGAATAAGCAAAAATTAAACATTTTGATTAAATAAATAAGCTAGAAATAAGCTAATGAAAATGGCAGACTAAATCAGCATATGTTGATCTTTTTGGCTTTTTAAAGATTTGAAAATGGCTGTATGGAGCCCTATATATAAGCTAGTAAATAAGCTTGAAACCTCAAAACAAACCCAAACAGCTCAAGCTCATACTACCATGAGCTTATGCAACAAAAATCAGATCCTAAAACTTCCATTAACCTATCTAAATCTGAGATTGAAATTGGTTTTTTTTAAACTTTAAAACTTAAATAAACACTTTGACAAAAAAAAATTGACTAAATACTCAAATGACAAAGGCACACTTATCCAACTCCATTCCTACTGCATTTAAGACCAAAGTTAAGCATAAACAAGTCCCTAAAAACATATTAAAACAAATCTTATATAAGAGCAGTTTGAGTAATTTTCAAACCTACAGATTCTAAGAATTGATAGACTAAACTTTAAAACTAAATTTTAAAATTTAACAATTATTGAAAAAAGGGTTAAAAGACTCTAATAGAGATCAACAAAGTTGGGTTTCAGGCCAAATGAGACTCAAGCAGCACTAACATGAGTTAGTGCTGCCAGTGCCAAACACCCCTTTAAAAACTTGGTTTGCATATTTAAACTATAAAAGACTGATTTAAGCTAAAATAAAAATAGATTAAGCAATAGGCCAATAAGGGACAAATAAGCATTAACCTTCACAGGAATAAGCACAATTCAATAAGCAAACCAAATGGAGCAGATTTAACTAAAACTAAGACAGTTTTACCTCAAAACATAAACCAAAGAACTTTAAGCATTAAACTGAATTCAAATAGCAACTATGGAGCATAAAAAGCAACGTTAAGCTGAAATAAGCAGGTAGTAAGCAGTGCAATAAGCAAGACATTAATTAAGCTGTAAAAGAAACTGAGAACTTACTTCTTATTGAATTATCTTGAAAGTACACTTCTTGGAGAGTAAAATGACAAAACTTAAAAGACGAAAAGCATTAAAATAAGCTGGTAAAATAAAACTAAACTACTCCTAAAACTAGTTATATTCCAATGTGTGATTTCGTCTCCCTTTTATAAGGGGACGCTTGTGCTTATCTTCGTGAGGTGGATCTGCCTAAGCCTTGAATTCTTCCCATCATCCCAAAATTACTTATGATAAGCTTCAATCAATCTCTCAATCAACATTAAATCGCTTTTTGACTTTTCCCCAATTCCTTGACGCATTTTCATTTAATTTGAGAGTGCCATGTGGCACTGAGGGTGTGTCAGGATGATGAGGGGTGCGAGAAAGGGTGCTTCGAACCATGGAGGGGTTTTATTTGGCTTGGGTTTGGCCTTCCCGCTTTTTTTGGTTTATTTAATAATATTTCAAAAGGTAACGAGTGTTAGGGAGTTAAGGGGTAAAAGGGATAACGGGGTTAAGTTTTAGGGACTGCTGGTGTTAGTCCCTAAGGACTAACGGTGTAAAATCTAGGGACCTCTGGTGTAATTGATGGTAACAGGGTTATGGGTTAAAGATTGGGCTTTTGGGCCGGTTTTGTTTATTTTTGGTTTTGGGCTTTTTTTGTTGGCTTTTGATATAAAAGGCTTAGTATAGATGGCATAATGGACTGACTTGGCCCATTAACTTGGATTTGGTTGGCCCACTAAGATGCATACGCTTTCGGCTTTGGTTTTCCACACTCTTTCCAATCTCGTGCTCGGTTTTGTCTGGTTTTTGCCTTGTTTTTGTCATTTTATGAATATCCATTACCTGCACAGTAAATACACAAAACAAGCATATATTTGGCATTTTAAGTCCGTTTTTGGTCATTTAAGCTCGTTTTATTGAGAAAAAGGTATGTGTATTTAAGCACATACCAGCGTGAGAACCCAAAATTTCTGCCAAAGTAATGGCAGGTAGCTGCATGCTAAATAAACCTTGTTAAGTTCATGAGCAATTCAAAAATCCTAAAAAAAACTTCAAAGTAAAAATTACCTTCATATCGATGTGGAGTGTAGACACATGATAACCTTTGCGTTGGGATCATGCATATAGCCATTCAAAATCGTTGTAATAGCACTTGCATCCGCTTCCACATAATTCATTCGAAATTGCTGTAGCATCGTTGACGAAAACATCGTTTGGAGACATTGGACTAATTACTTGTCGTTGTAAAGAGAATACCATTTTCAACAGGGTATTTTTTTCAGCTGTCAAAGCAATCTTCCAGTTTCCTTTTGTGAGCCAGCGAACGTGGCCCAGCAAATTACAGTCCAAAGTCAGCCAAAAAAGGAAATCGGGGCGTAGCAACTGAAAGCGATGACATATAAACCACCAAATGAGTATTTACATAATTAAGCTTATACGTACCCTTTTTTCACAGATCAATACGATGTTTCAACAGTGTGCGGCTGTGGAGGTTGCTAAGGCGAGAGATTCTCGCTCTCTACCATTCTTCTATTTTCCGCAAAACTATAAATACCGTCAACGTGGCTCAGATAGGTTCAAAAGCAAAAAAAGTGTATACATCTGCTGTCAGATGATCACAACCTTTAATGGAACCTGTTGGGATACATCACAGCCCCTTATGATCCATATCAGTATCATTCTTATCTCTTAAAACTGATTTAAAGCATAAACAAAAGTTATCATCATCGCTAATTCTTCAACGGTAGAAAAAGTATATTCAATGAAACCGATAATAGAATACACGAATGTAGTTTTTTTCTTCTGATTTTGTATTTAGATGGGGACAAAGGCAGTGAAACAGTAACGATGTTTCCAGAATATGGAATTTTCATCTCTTCGAATGTTGTTGAAAGTGATGGGCTAAACCACTGGACCACACAACTGGACCAAAAGCAGCTCACCAAAAGGATCATCGTATTTTGGCAGCATTCGACTGACATAGCCAAAGAAACCATCATGGCTGCGTTGGTATAAAGGGCACGCCAATATACAACCATTGTGGAATAACCGCCATGGCTGCGTTAGTATAAACGCCCCGCTAAGATATAGTCATTCTCAGACGACGAACACTTTCAACAACATAACTTAAAGCAAAGCGATCTCGTCGCTTATATAATACATACTACTAATCCCCATCACATGTGGAGAAAAAAAGCAGCAGGGGCCAAAATACAGGCGTTGGTATATAATGCCCATAAAACATATAAACGTAGACGTTCGCCATCATTGGCTTAATAAATAAACTACTGATTAAGACGACTGTTTTTTAGCTCTTAGCAAATACAATTTCAAACAGTTACAAATGTCACTGAAACGTATGTCCATAAAGTGAATCGTAATGGAGTATAAGAATCGTATGTAAATATCCTAACAAACAGACTAAAACAGTGAGGATAAAGGCTAAAAAACGGAGTCATATAAGCCCATCATAAGCCCGATGCTATTTTGTCGCCACCCGTAATGGGGATTAGTAGTATGTATAATGGTGATGCAATAAACAGTTAGGCTCAGATCTGTAAGCAAAAATTGGTTCACAAAGACATCTAAAATTCGCTATGGCTGCAAACAAACTCAGTTGCATAGCAATTATTAATAGTATACCATCCTGTCGTTGCCTTGCCAACTTATAGTCAGATCGTCAGTGACCCGTTTCATTTCACTTACATTATAACAGTCATCACCGCCCGTTATCAAATATGTGCATCACGCTCTCATAACATCGTCGTTTCGGAAGGTCAAATAAGTGAGGCCAATAAATAAACCCCTAGAACAATGTTACTCGCTAAAATTTAGAATGTCATAGAAACAAATTCGCAAGAAGTTGATAGTAGCAGCTTGAAGCATAAAGACACAGAAAAGCAAAGTTCTTTATGGTTGAAGACACTAAAAAGCATAAAGACACTGAAAAGCAAAGTTCTATCTCATGTACGAATTGTGAATATGCTTTGTTGATTCTGTAATACTGGCTCAAATTAATATATGCAGTAGATGCGGTCGTGGAGGTTGCTGAAGCGAACAATTCGTACACTCTACCATCCTTTAACTATCCACGCCAACATGACATAGTTGAAAGATCATCATAGCCGAGTAAAGTGCAGTCAACATTCAACCATATACAAGTTACTTCGCCAAGTTACGAGCTCATAGAGGTTGCTGATTCGAACAATTGTTGCACTCTACCATTCTTCCACTATCCGCGCCAACACGACATATTTGAAAGATCATCACAGCCAAGTAAATTGCAGTCAACGTTCAACCCTAACCCGGGTCAAGTTTCCTCGCCAAGTTACCTTGGCTACAATAATAATTCGATTAAGGTACCCCCGCCAATAATAATTCGCCAAGTTACCTGAAAAAATATTCAACCAAATAAGATACAACTTCAAGCCACGCACCTTACCGCCAACGATAAGTCAAACAATCTAACAAAAACCGCAGAAATCAAAATCCCTAAATTTTTATACATATTATTTGTGCAACAATAAAAAAACCTAGAAGCAATCCATATGGTTAAAGAAAAAATAAGTAAATAACCTACCTAATTAGCATAATATGAAGCTTCATTAGCACCTAAACCCATATTGCTAGATCATTCGCCCGGAATAATTTTCCCCGCCTCAGTAAACCGCTATTGAGTCTCAGCCCACATACAAAAGGCCTAGAAACTAAACCCTATCTGAGTGTGTAGATGAATCAGGAAGAATGGAGATGAAGGAGGCAACATATCAATTTGCTGTAGATGAATCCAGAAAGGCGATGGAAGGTGTTATAACACCATTTTTGACCGGACCAACGCAGGCCAGTTGTGCTTGGGCGTGTTGTTGGTTTGTGAATCATCATCTGGTAAACAAAAGAGAGGTTAAGAGAGGTTGGAGAAGCATCAGGCACATTCTTATGGTTCGAGAGAGGTGATGATGGTTCGAGAATTTAGGTTTAGGTTGCAGGCCATATAAAGGTGGGTTGGACTAAGATGAGTGGGTTGGACAATTAAGAGTTGTTAGCATGAACAGTAAATCACATCTCTAATGATTATATATATAACAAGCAAGATTACCGGCGCGTTGCTGCGGAGCGTTAATTTTTCGCGCCTTTAGTTGAGCTAAAATGAAATACTATAACATTTGTATGAAACTAAGTAACCAAAAGGGGTTGAAAATGGCATAATGTGTTTACATTACTATATTAGAAAAGAATTACAATTGAAATTTGAAATTCTTCTAGCCTAAAGAAACTTTACTCACCTTTAGTTTCAACTTGTTTTCTTTTTTGTCCAGCACGGTAGTAAGAAGTTGAATCTGTATGGAATGCATTTCAAAAAAAAAGGAAACTTAATAATAACAAATTTATATTTCGAACGCACAGTTTTAAGCAAATAGGATGCCATTAGCCAAAGCATGTTGCCAACTTCCGGGGCGAATATTTTCAAGGTCCATATTCTGTTCTCGGCATCATTTACCAACAAAAAAACAACATAACATCTTTGCCTCAAATTTTCAAGACCAACATCTGATTACAGATCACCTGGATAGAACAATTTCAAAATGAAGACACCTGTTATTTAAATTAGAAAGGATAAAGAAAAGTAAATGCATTGTAGTAAGGAAAATACAGATTCAATTTTTTTTCCTTCAGTTGCAACGCTCCCTGACTGGGGAAAAAAAGAACCATAACCATCACTCCGTATTTTCCTTATTACAATGCGTTTACTTTTTTTCTATTCAGGCGATAAGGTGCTTATTTATAAGCTGCTTATCTCCTTCTGCATCAATCCGAATACGTGTTCGTTTAAGCTTACTTGTTGGCTTATGAGCTTATTTGATTTCGGATTATATTTCATAAGCTCATTTTTTACGGCTTGTTTTACAGTGTATGCGCTTATATAAGCTTATATAACCGCCCATGGCCTTCAAGCAATGCCGAAAAGAATGGGAGTAAAAGGTACATAAGCCGTAAATAAGCTGAGAAAAATAAAGATAGACAAACACCCCTAACTACAGTCGTTTTTTTTACTATATCCAACATTATAAACTACTGTAATAATTATACCTAAAGTGAATACCTAAAATCAGTCAAAAGTCCTAAACTAAATAGATAAATAAATAGAGTATACCTTTAGGAGGGCAGATTGTCATTTCATAAAAGAGAGCTGTCAATATGGATTCCTATAAACACATTTGGCCACCCAAAGCGACATCTTTCTGCTTTTAAATGACAACAATTCAGTGCCTTATGTATAACAGGGTAATTCTTCATTTCATCAGGCTCAGATATAATGCACATCTCACATGAGTAAAAGTAAACCTTCCTCAAACCCCAAACCAAACATTCTGCTTTGGCGGGTTAGTAACAAATGAGGCTCAGATTTATAAATTTGGTTGCACCAACAAACACCCGCCATGGCTGCAATCAGACGCTCGGTGTGACTGCCCAGCCAAGATACGAGCGTGGATAAACTATGCATAGTAAACATGAATTTGTCATCATCGCCTATTATAGCACTTTTTAGACCGAGCAAATTAACAGGTCAAAATCAGCCCAAAAAAAGAGACGAAACCCCAAGTGACGCAATATGCCATCGTTTCTACCCCCAATTGAGGGGCTGCAAATATAGAAGCATAAGCAAACATCATTCGTGGCTGCGACTGTAACCTGGGTCAAGTTACCTCGGTAAGATACCAACATTCTTGCCTGCAACAATAACCCGGGTCAAGCTACCCTGGCAAAATACCGGTGTTAGTACATAATGGACACAAACATATAGATACAGATAAAACAACCAAATGCGACAGTTGTTTTTTTATGACTACAGCTGATTGAAACATATGTCCATAAAAAATAAACATTGATGTAATCAAGGGCATTGCATACCCGCACCCTAGGTATGCTTGTGGAGGTTGCAGAGGCGAATGATTCTCGCTCTCTACCATCCTTCCACTTTTCGCGGTATCTTAACATACCATGTCACTTTTTCATAATAAAAATATTGGAGTACCCCCGCCTGACAGTGTAGCCCAAACAACAAAACCCAATCTGTCCATTCAGGATAACTACTATTTGAGCCTGTGGAGGTTGCAGAGGCGAGTGATTCTCGCTCTCTACCATCCTTCCACTTTCCGCGTTATCTCAACCAAGTAAAATGCAACTTATACCACATCACTTTTTCATAACAAAAATATTGGAGTATACCCGTCTGACAGTGTAGTCAGACAACAAAACCCAATCTGTCCATTCAGGATGACTACCATTTGAGAGCTTAAATTTTGAACACTATAAAACCAAACCCATTATTCCAGAACTGTAAACCCTAAACATATCTTTAAAGGCCGTATTCAATGCGCATCATAATCACAATATTATATATAAAAAGGATATAATCCTATGCAGACCATAAGAAAGTACCCATTCTCACATCTACACTGTACCCTTTATTTGTCACAACTTGATCCAAATGAAACAAAAAAAAATACATCATCATTACTTACATCATAAAGCAAATTCTTAAAATGTGAAATTGTGATTATGTACCTTAGTGACAGTTTCGTCAAGCAAGTGTTTGATTGAGTGGTGGTCTAAGAGATTTGTTTTCTTAGGGGTTCGCGGAATGGTCGCTTAAAAATTGGAGAATATTGGGGGGTGGGAAAAGATTACTCTAGAAGTGTCACCGGTAGGAAACTGGGGAGGATCGATCATTACCGATAGTTGATATGATGAAGATGGTCATGGTTGATGCTTTTGGAATTATCCGACGATTCCATGGAGGAGGTGGATAACTTATACAAAGAAAAGGGAAGTTGGGTTGGATTAAATTGCTTAGGCTAGGCCAACATATGTGGGCTGGGCCATGAACAGTTGTTAATGTGAACAGTAAAATACATCTCTAATAATTATATATATAATTAGATAGTTTGGAACTTTGACGCTTCTAATCCCTCGTCGTTCTTAACGTAATAAGTGAAGTCCTTGTAACATAATAAGAATATAGCACTTTTAGCCCTTGTAGTGAGTCATAGTTACGGCGTAACCACACCAACCGAGTTACACCGTAATGCTTTTGACGCAACATTCCTTCTTTTAGTATAAAAATAATTACGGCGTAACTCTTGCGGGACGATTACGCCGTAACTCATCGTCAGCATAATAATCTTTCCAACAATGATTAATTACGGCGTAACTCTTGCGGGCCAGTTGCGCCGTAATGCTTCATCAGCATAATATCTTCTACATAGATGATTAATTACAGCGTAACTCCTGCGGGCCAGTTACGCCGTAATTCTTCTAAGCTTGCTAATCATCGATCGCTTTATCTTTAAAAATATAGTACCCCTACTAAATAATATAGTAGTGGTACTATTATTCATTTGGCTCCTAAGTTGCTTCCTCAAGAAATATAGTAGCCATCCAATAAATTTAGTACCCCTACTAAATAAATTAGTATTGGTACTACTTTTGGCCATTTCTTGCATCTTTTCGTTCAAATGTCTTTAATTACCTTAATTCAAAATATAAACGAATTAAGTACCGAATTCATATAAAACTGATATAAAAGAAGGCAATAAATGCAGAAATTTGATATATAAAAGTATTAACTATTTAAAGTTATCAATTTTTGCATCAAGTATTATATAACACACACAAAGATACGCAAGGTTAAAGTTGAACCAGTTTGACTCAAAAAAGTCAAACTGAACACTTATTTTAGGACGGATGTAGTATATAACAAAATACATTTAATCAAATCGAACGTAAAATCCAAGTTATATATTTTATTTTTAGAGGCTTATATTTACTTAAACGGGTTCACGTGTTGACCTTTTTAATAATTACTCAACCTAAACATGACATATTTATTAAACGGGTTAAACGTGTTGACCTGTGTTTGACACAAACCTGTTTATTCTCAACCCAAACATATTTAATTTCATGTCGGTTTCGTGTCATTTATCGTGTCGTGTTAAGAATTGCCACCCTCAGTCCGGACAACTAACAAATAGTACTTGGGTTTATCGATCAGTTGCAAAATTAGTCCACATGTTCCGCGACAACGTACGGATTACGAACCTCTTTTTAATCAAAAGGGAGAAGGAAAAAAATGTAGCATAATAAAACGTGCTAGAAATCTAAGCGAAAAATTTCGCAGTGCCCATTTGGGTTTCGTGTTATCTTGAAATGACACTGATAAAATTTTTTTTTCAAAATAAAAATACCCTGTAAATTCGCCCCCGCCTCCCCCCCCCCCCCCCCGTGATCACCTTTGTCCACGGACGTCCATTCTGTTGTTTATTAAAAAAAATTAAAAATGATAGGATCGCGGCCACCCCCCCACACACCCCCCCCCCCCCCCCGCGATTTACTTTAAAAAAAATCGAGTCCGGTTAGGTATAATATTAGGGTTTAGGGTATGTCATGCTTAGTTTATTGATCTCGGGCATGTTTGCGTACGTATTTAGATACTCAAATGTTTTATTTAAAATAATTTATTTGGTCATTTGTGTAGTCTTTGATGAGCTCTACTTAATGAATAAAGATTTAATAAAAATAGTTTTAATATGCCTAAGATACGATGGTGCAAAATGTGTCAGTTTTTTATTTTGTTTCATTTTGTAAAAATAGTTTTAATATACCTCTCATATAACAATCCAAGTATATCGGATATGGGTAATTTAGAAAGTTCATTATAGTTTCATAATCTCCTCTCCGCACCTAATCAACCAAGTTAATAACCAATATTAATACACATACTTACATAATTTTATTTGTTCATTTATATACAATATTAGCAATTACCTTTGTAGGGTCCACGTTGTCATAGAATAAGATATTACCAGTAAATTGGGAACCCAAAAACGTAACATTATTCTCTTCTTCATTGTAACCCTCAAAAGCACCCCCAAGATTAACAGGCAATAAATTAGCCTTTTTCCCTTTATTTTTACTTTTAGAAACACGCTGCTTTGGTACCGTTGTAGTAGGAGCTTGTACCGTGAATGGACTTACTAGATACTTGCTAGGAACTTGTTGCCTTTTCCCTCTATTCGGAATATTCTAAAAAACAAAAATTAATAAGAATTTATTAATTCATGATTGGTATTACTATATAATTATATTCGTATATAAAAATAGGATTACCT
>BQNB010015154.1:0-40770 GCA_026074375.1 Tanacetum coccineum | reverse complement strand
CACACACACACACACACACACACACACACATATATATATATATATATATATATATATATATATATAAAAGTCACGTAAGCAAGTAAGCAAGTAGTGTGTATGCACATGAAAAAGTTTGATGTTATGCAATGTTTGTGAAAACGGTTATAGTATAGGTAAAATATGCAACCTAGTTCTCTATAACCTTGGCTCTGAATACCAATCTATAACACCCCCGAAATGGGTCGCAGCGGAAAGATGTCCGGGAGCGTTACTTCATGAGTACCGTTGCACAAGACTTGAGAGAACGGCCTCTAAATGTGACGTTTGAAAGGAAATGTTGAAATTTTTAGACTCCAGTGTACATCAAGTAAGCCAAGAATCTAATTCACATGAGAAAAACATGCTTAAAAATGTCAACATAAAGTTTGTGAGTTCATAGGTTTTTGTAGGTATAAATGTGTATCATAAAACTATATATGTAAACTTACTGTGTTACAAGTCCCGCCCATACAAGACTTGTAACGCATAAACTTAAATATATAGGTTTTCTTAAAATGTGTATAAACACAAACCACACAAATACGTTTGTTAAAATGTTGGAATCCGAGTTTTGTAAAGTATGTATGACCTTTTCAACCCTTATGATAGTCACAAAAATGTATGTATGAATGTTGAAATCAAGATTTGTAAAGCGTGTATGACCATTTCAATCCTTATAATAATCATGAATATGTAAGTGTAAAAGTTGGAATCAAAGATGTGTATGACTATTGTATCCCATACAATAGTCACAAAAATTTAAGTATAGTTGGACCAAAGTGTTTGTAAAGTATGCATGACCATTGTATCCAATACAATAGTCACCAAGTGTGATTACGATTTCACCCCTAAGTTCATGAAACTATGACGAAGGCTTATATGTATGCCACTTTATTCAAGGTACAGTAAGAGTTCATGAGTATGTAGTTGTTGGCCCTGTAGACACCAATCAAATCGTGCTCCGATATGGTATAACGTCGTTAGTCCAGTACCGCTGAAAACTAGTGAGAGCTACTTACCCGAACGGGGATTGTCAATCCCAAATAGATCTATCTTATAACATTCGCGCTTACCCTTCGAGTAATTAACAGTTCATGCAACTTAATCTAATCCGTAATCATTTAAATCAAAGTAAATTTGTTGCGTCCATAAGTGAAAGCAAGTATCGTATCCCATACAATATGAAAATAAGTGTGTAACAAGTTTTAAACGAGTTTCCAATGAGTATGTAAACAGTTTTATAAATGTGTATGTAAACGAGTATGTAACTAAGTTACAAAATCAAGTATGCAACCAAGTATGTAAAAGTGTTTGTAAAAGAGATTGTAATGAATATGTAAACAAGTCGTAATGAGCATGTATTCTCCCTCGAGATTTGTAAAGTAAATAAACAAGTGAAAGAGGGGCTATAAACTCACCTCAAGTGAATGTAGTGATTATCGCAAAATTAACAAAGTAATCGTCTCAAACGATCCGGAATGCAACCTAATTAATTATAGGCCGTATAAGTATAATGTATTTAATATAAATACAACATATCAGTTTATAGAGTTACATCACCACCTAATAGTTTTTGTTTAATTTAAAAAGTCAAACGATATTTCAATCGTATTCGTTAAATCAAAATGTCTATGTATATGTGTCCGTAAACATCTTACCTTTGACCAATAATTGATTATTTGTTAACAACACTTGATTTAGTATTTTTATCGTTTATATAATGATATTATATAAATAGTTTAATTGTTTTATAAAATAATATTTATAAAATTAAAAACGTATATAAATATTATATAAATGGTACTACATTATTTTTTAATGTTTTTATAGCCCAAACGGACCCGAAAACACTCGTAAATCACTTTTTACATTTCTAACAGATTGTTACATTTTTATAAAAATCACAGAAAATTATTTATAAAAATTAATTTGTTTTATAATTTCTATTTATTCGAAATCTTTAAAAACTCATAACTCACTCATTTTAACTCTGTTTCGCTTGTTCTTTATATGTGATGAAAGAGCAGGTGCAGATGTGGTGTGAGCAACATAGGTCAGTGGATCAACAATACTTGTAGACTGCTCCTGTTTCTTGAGAGTCTTTTTGGCATGAGGCTCGTAGGCTTTGAGATGAGTATAGATCTGAACATAAGGTGTGGTTGAGATATCCATGTTCTGTTTGACATTAGTCACATACTTACCCCAATAGGCTAGAAGATTGTTGACAAATTTAGTGTTCATCTGATGAGCAGGGATTTCGAGCTGAGTAATCTTTATGTCATTCACAAGCTTGTGGAAACGCACAAAGTAGTCATGAATGGACTCGTTTGCAATGGCACGAAAGCGTTCGTACTCATCAAACAGATCTTCCTTCCGTTGTTGTAGAGTTCTTCCCGATCCTTGCATAAGTAGTTCTACATTGTTCCAAATCTCCTGAGCAGTGCTTGTCTGATTGAGTATGTTGAAGATGTGTCGGGGAAGACCTTGACTGAGGATGATTTCAGCTTGAGTATCAGCCATTTCGAGCTTGTTTTCTTCGTCATTGAACTCAGAATCAAGCTTTTTCCTCGGTGCGGGCACAATAGTAGAACCAGTAGGTGGAGGATCTGTGACCATCGGGTGAGGTGTAGGTCCATTCTGAATGGATTTCCATATAAGCTTCCCATTTGGTTTCCCTCGAATGTACCTTTGTATGCGAATTTTCCATGAATCGTAATCATCTTCAACTAACATTGGTGGACGGGTATCGGTACCAGCTGCATTTGTTTCTTCATTGGTTGCCATTGTTTAACTTTGTTTATGAATGATCTGATCGCAAGTGATTGATGATTCGTTTAATTTGTGTTTATGTTTTTGTTGTTGTTAGATTATTTGGTTCGGTGACAATGAAACTCTTAACTAGTTCGGTTCATAGAAGGTTGTAGTGGTTCGGTCCTTGAGGTGTGGTCTAGTTCGGTCTTCAAGGGTGTACTAGTTCGATTCAAGAAGGATTGCTTGTTCGGTTGCAACAAGAAAGCAACTAGTTCGGTTCAAGAGGAAGTTCACTCGTTCGGCTCTTGAATAAATAACGCTCTGTTCGATCCCAATAAGTTTAGGAACTCGTTTCGGGGAGAGGTCGTACAAAGGGTTTTTTGCTCGATCGTGTTCAACAAGAAAAAGTCACTGGGCTCGTTCGTAAGGAAAGCTTTAATCCTTGAGTTATCGATCTCGATCGAGTCCCCACTAGATAATGCTAGAATCGGTTCCCACTAAGACTTTGGTCGTTCGAAGATTCCACACTGGTTTTCACTAGTTCGAGTCACCAAGGAGTAACCTCATCGGGTCCTCAAATGAATTTGTGCCTAGTTCGGTTGTGTGAACGAAATTCAACGTCGACGGCTTTTTAAAACTTCACTCGTTCGGTCTTCAAGGGTTTTGCTTGTTCGATCCACAAATCCAAACACCCTCTTCTTGTAACAAACCACCACAAGTGACCTAAAAAAGGATTCGCTGCGAGAGATGTTAGCAGCACAATAGAAACAAGTGTTTCACGATCCAATCCACAAAAACACGATCAAGACTTGTGTTTCCCTTCTTTTTTTTAACATACGAACCTCAAACAAGAAGAAAAAAAATCGACTCTTTTTTTTTTTTAATTAAATCGAACCAAAAGAAAAAATCACTAGATGTTTGATTACTTACGAGATGATTTTGATGATATCAATTTAAACACAAACCATCTATGACTCAAAAATCAAAACAAACAATTAATAAAAAATAAATTTCGAAACCCTTTATTTTTTTTTCGAAATCAAGAAAAAAAACACAAACCAAATCAATTCATCAATCTTGTAGGCTCTTGATACCAATTGTAAGATCCCTAGATCATTCCATAGATTAATCACAAGATCAATAGCACAAAAGATTAAACATTAAAGAACTTTTGATTGAAAGAAACAAGAGTTGCTACAAACCCTAAAGATGAAAAATATTATGGAGTAGCTAACCTAAAAATAAAGAAAAAATGGCTTTATATAGCCTTTCTAGACCTAGTATAGACCGGCCTAGGGCCTTGGCCTTTGGGCTTTGATGGGCTTTTTCATTAATGGCCCGTTAACATAATATTACACGCTTAAACGAGCTAGACTTTTGTCTTGTATCTTCGAGTGACCGAAACTTCTTTGTTTGGGTCCATTTATGTGATCCTAACAAAAATCAGGTTGATCTAATACCCAATCAAAACAGGATAGCCTAAATAATTCTTCCCGAGAAGTGCCACTAATTAATTCTTTAATTCTTTTAAGTAACTTTAACTTACTTCTACATGTAACAAGAACATGGGGTACCTATTTGAACAAGCAAATAAATAATCATATATTACTACACATATATACATCAAATAATTAAATATTCAAATGATACAAAATAAAAATATTATACCTCGTAACCGGTCATATCCATCTTATAATAAACAAGTAACCAACGAATGCTAACAATCAACAACTTGAACTTCTGTTTCGTTTGCACTAAATTAAGAGAACTTCAATTATAAGAAAGCACCAACACCAACTTCACCTTCTGTTTCTTTGAACTAATTCAAGAGACAGACAATCAATTTATATCGAATTCAAATGGGAAAGTTACAAACTAGTGCAGTGAAAGTATATAGTGAAAATGTATAGTGAAAGTGTATAGTGAAATATACTATTTGGTACTATTCGATACTATTCATCTCTATTCATCTACAAGACTTAAAAAACAAAAAAAAAGTATATCACCCTCATAGCCACGCGATCTACAAATAAAAATGGTACTATTCGGTACTATTCATCTCTTTCATATGTTTCAAAGTTGTGATTATTAAACATTTTACAAAATGAAAACTTGACACATTTTTGCATCATCAGTATCTTTATGCAAATTAAAACTTTTTATTAAATCTTTATTCATTAATAGAAGCTCATCAAAGACTACCAAAATGACCAAATAAATTATTTTAAATAAAACATTTGAGTATCCAAATACGTACGCAAACATGTCCGAGATCAATAAACTAAGCATGACATACCCTAAACCCTAATATTATACCTAACCGGACTCGAAAAAAAAACATTTTTTAAGTAAATCGCGGGGGGGTGGCGCGATCTACATTTTTATTTTATTTTTTTATTTTTTTCAATAACCACAGAATGAACGACACGTGGACAAATGTAGATCGCGGGTGTGGGGGCGCGATTTACATGGGTACTTTGAAAAAAAAATTGTCAGTGTCATTTCAAAATAACACGGAATTCAAATGGGCACTGCGAAATTTTTCGCGAAATCTAATATTAAACGAGGGACCACGCGACTGAAAAGACCCACCCCTTATTTATCTCGTTCTCTAATCTTTTCTGCATTTCTTTTATAATCTCTTAAAATGGAAAGGGATTTTATGGGTTTAAATTCTAAGGAAGAAGCCAAGGATGCAGGTACAGTTTCAACCACTTCTCATGCAATTTTTTGGAGGTGTATCTATTAGATCTTCAAGTTTTATATTTCTAATACTCATGTTGTAACTTGTAAGTATGATATAGGGATTATGTTGCCCATATTCAATCCTGGATAGTTTGTAAAAAGTTTAAATATGGTTCTTTTAGCTTTTTTTATCTTTCTTTCTAATTACTTATAAAAGTTTGAATTTCTATGTAACTTGAAAGTAGGGTTGTAATCAAGACGGGGCTTGATGTTCGAACATATAAGCTATGCTTGATCTTTGGCCTATAGTTTGACGAGCTTTAAATTGCTTAAGTTGGCTCGAAAACTTGAATTATACATAAACATTAATTCAATAGCCAAACTCCATTAGTAAATTTTAAGAAAATACGCAATGAACTTCGAGAGTAAATAACTTATACAAAACATTTGAGAGAAATATGATTTAAATAGTCCTCTTGCAAATATTTAATTATTATATCAATATTCACGTTGTTGTTTATATAAATAAGTATAATAATAACATATATGTTCTTGAAGGATCGAAAAAGCTTGATAAAAGCTTGAGCTGTTAAAAGCTCGATTGAATCTCGAGCTCAAGCTATTAAAATCTCTAGCTTAGCTCGTTATGTGTTTCGAGCTTGATTGAGTGTTAATTTTAGCTAACGAACGTGAACACTCTTAAGAACACATTTTTTTTAGAGTAAACAGTAAAAATCATCCCTGTCGTTTGTAGTTTGTGGCACTAATCATCCTCGATACCGATACTATTATCACTAATCATCCCAGAGTGGCAAATGTTTGGCAAAAATCATCCTTATTGGGGATGATTTTTGCAAAAAGTTTAACAAAAAGTTTTGGCAAAAATCATCCCTCTAGGGATGACTTTTGCCGAACGTTTCAAAACTAAGGGATGATTAGTGCCAATAGTATCGGCTAGGGATGATTAGTGCCACAAACTACAAACCACAAGGATGATTTTTGCAGTTTACTCTTTTTTTTATTCATCTTTTCTATCCTTGATCGATGGTATAATTTCAAGGTTCAGTTTGCTCGGTTTAATCAATTAGCCTTACCTACAGCGATTTAAACTTTCAAGAAAATGAATGCGTAGTACTTGTATAGTAGCACAATTTGTTTTATGTTCTTTGAATGCCTTTTCTTGAACATAAACAAAATCTTTAACTCCAAATATGAATAATGGACAAGATTATAGGGTAGATCACCACATCCCAACTTTTGATATTTATTCCCAAGAGATTCCGTTACTTTCCTTATACTATTTCATCATGCATAAAAGTCCATTTATCTTTTTTATTGCACATCTAGCCAAAAATAATTAAAGTAATGCGTTTTACTCATTTTATATCACGTTTTATTTTTATATAGAGGAACAAATGCAAGTGGATAGAAGTTGGAGGACCAAGTCACTCGTTTATGTTTCTGTCTAAAATAATTATTATTTCTTATAACTTAACTAACAAAAATACTTTTAAAAAATCAAACTGGTTATACATTTCCATGCATGCACGAGGCTTTAATATAAATATTTTTTAAAACTGGCAAATATATTTTAAAAAATCAAAAGATATACATTAGAAGCTCCAAACATAAATCAAAGAAAAAAATACAAGAAAAGTAAACAAAAGACAACAGCTTATAAAAATACCAATTTTAGAACACTTATTTGAAACCCATAATCGAGCCATCCGTTGGAATGAGAAAAGAAGATCTTTACGAAGAATAGAAGGCGCGGCATCAAGAGACGCATGGACCACTTCATTCTGCCAATTCTAAATACCGAACCAAGGACCTATTGAAGGGTAATTGGTTTTCCTTGATTATTTTCACAAAAACATACAAGTATATATAGGTTACAAGGAAAAGGCTTGAGCCAAAGATAAGACCTACAACTCATCTACACCAAATTATGATAAGGATAATATAATCATACCAAGAATAGGACACGCCTATTATGGTCATAATAAATGACATTAATTATATTGACTAATACGCCCCCGCAGTTGGAGCGGGAGGAGGTCGTACGCTCAAACTGGATCGAAATTCTTCAAACAATGCGGAAGGCAGTCCCTTGGTGAAAATATCGGCATATTGGAAACGAGAGGGCACATGTAGAACTCTAACCTGACCAGCGGTAACCATATCTCGGACGAAATGAATGTCAATCTCAATGTGTTTCGTCCGTTGATGTTGAACAGGGTTGGCAGACATATAAACAGCACTAACGTTATCACAATAGACAAGAGTTGCAGTCGATAAATGAGAAATAATCATAACCACATATTTGAGATGCATCGACTTGAATTACATGCATCTCTATTCATTTAGATGCACCCCAATTAGTTTCTAAAGTGTTTTTGAAGTGAAAATGGTGCAAAGTGGTACTAGCAACACATTTGACACGCAGAGAACGCAAAATGCATATAATTCACCTAACTTGATTAAATGCATCTAATATATATGTGTGTATCTATATTTTAGCTATAAAACATATTATGATGCATCTAAAAGACTAGGGATGCATCTAAATCAACTTGATGCATCTCAAATATGTAATTATAGTTAGTTCGCATTCTTCTTATTATAAGTTTTCTAATCATTTGATCTTAAGTCATAGAACCAATACCAGCAACATGTAACAGAACACCAAACAAAGTTCCGAAACATCCCCAAAATTAACCCGAAAAGAGCCTCGAATAACAGAAAACAAACACCCTAAAAAGACAGCAAATGGAGCCTGCATGAGAAGTATTCCTCTATCCTTTTAAGGTTTCTACGAAGCCCGTTTGATCACTTTGATCCTACGTACGGTACACCCCTAGGATTTATGCAGCCTCATAACGGTTTATTGTAAGCGAGAACAATAACCCGTAGTGCACAATCTGTTTGTAGAGTAGGAAAATGTTCAAGATTATGTGGAGTAACAAAGATTAAAGAGATGGTAGTTTTGGTGTACCTATGATAGAGATTTTTTCCTATTTATAGAATAAATATAATATCCAACTGTTTTCTCATGATTCACTTCCATAAACCCCTCTTACGTCCATTCTTATTCGTGATATTAGTGGACTACGTTAAGCATGCAATAACCCACTACCTTGAACAAGTCATGCAAAGCATGAAATACTTGTATATAGACGTTGCAACATGCATAACCCCCACCACACTCTTTATTCTCACATAATTCAAATTAATTCAAAGTTGTTTAATCACACTTATAAAACAACTTATATAATTAATTTGTCTATCAATTTATAAACATACAAATTTTCTTTATAATGCTCAACCTATTATAAGAAAATTAATGTCACTATATATCAATATCCAACAAACCCTCACCAGGTTAAACAATTCTTCTACTTACTCGAACATGTTGTGCTACAAGTGTCGCAAAGATTAAACCTCATTAGATATGCATACACAAATCAAGATCGACTTAATGGTGTCCAAATATTAGACCACAAACCTTAAGATGTAATGGATGTCCTGAATTTTTAATATAATAGGACAAACTTAATTTATCAATATGGAACCTTATATCTACGATTCATTTCGTAAAAAATATGTCAAAAGAAAAAGATCTGTTAGCCTTAGAAATATTAAAGTCAAACAAGAATGTAATCGGTTATCTTAGTCATTAACAGTCTTAGTTTGTAATATGCTAGTCGGGTTTAATGGGCTTGAACTATAATCTAATATTGTCCTTCTTTTGGGCTCTTAGCCCATTCAAAGCCAAGCCCGACCCAAGTACTAAAGCCCGCGAGCCATCTATGGCCTTGGACTATAAATAGAACCTTCCTAGCATGTTAGGAGGGTGTTGTTTGTCATTTGTTTCAAAACAATACATCCTTCCATTCTATTTTCTCTATTGTGTTTCTCTCTCTAAAATTCCTCTATCTCTCTCTAGATTCGTTATAGATCAGGTTGTGATATAGATTAGAAAAGGACAACATGTGGTATCAGTCGCCAAGGGGTAGATCGTGATAGCTTTTTGTTGTTTTTAACAGCTTTTTTAGAAGCTTATTCGGATGATTTATAGCTTATTTTGGGTTTCGGCTTAATTTTTGAAGTTTTTATTTCGGATAAAAACCTTGTTATTTCTTCTTGTTAGATCGTTATAGATTATTATATAAGTGTTTTCGTTAGCTTAAAAGTGATAAAAACAGCTTATTTTGAAAAAAATTAGGCTTATTTTTTTTAAGATCCTGCGGTTTGTCTCTTGAACCCCGCGGTTTGTTATTTGTGTAAGGTGATTTGAGTTCAGGTCGAGCGGTTTGACATGTTAAAGGCAGTGGTTTGACACGTGAACCAAGCGATTTAACCTCTTAGCTTAGGCGATTTGACTCATAGTCGTAGGCGGTTTGAGCTAGTAAAGGCAGCGATTTGACCCTAAACCACATCGGTTTGACACTTAGTGATTTGACTGTCCCCAAAGTGGTTTAAGTGAATATTCAGCGGTTTGATCATACAGTGTGAAAGTCTAAAGAATCGTTGTAAGCTCAGATTGTTTAGATCTATATCTAGGAAAAATAACAATGAACATGAAAGAATGCATAGCGGAAATAGCATAATGAACAAAGTTATTTTGACAATGTTGTTACATTCATATTATCGACTTATATTTGCCCCAATTCTAGATGATCAATTCTAGAACAGTTACTCTAACTAGTAACAGGATCAATGAAATATTGATCTTGAGGCTACAACACTCATTCTAGGCGTTTACAATGAACCACGCGCCTATAACACACACACACACACACACCTTTAGTCGACTACATTTTCTGTGTATATAAAACTATATGTCTATGATCTCTTTATATAGAGAGATCATGACTTACAAAGGAAGTTAACATAAAGATATAAACAAGTAAATCTTTTAAACATTACGAAATATCTTATGTTATCTTTATCTTTTTAAGGAGATCTTCATCTTTTGATATCTTTGACCAAATCTTCCATAATTCTCCACCAGTTTATAGAATTCCAATATGCTAGATTTAGTTCTTATGTTTCATTCTTTTATTTATTTTGTCTTATCAAATCTAGAATCCCTTTTGTTTCTTTCTTGTTTCATTATTTTGTATCATTGTTTTATATCATCAAATCAATATAATTCCTAACAATCTTCCCCTATTTGATGATTACAAAACCAACATCTTGATCTTCCATGAATGAAACAATCTTCCCCTTAAATCAAAATCTCTATGCCACAACATTTAATAAGTTGCAAATCATATCTTTGTAATCTTCTTCCCCTTTTTGTAATAATCCAATAGGGGTCTTGTGAAGATATGCAACTTGGATCTTTACAACTGTAAATCATATATCACACTACCAATCCAGCCTTCCAATGACTCAAATTACCCTTCATGACGCATAATAAGAATAATGAATTTAAGCAGTAGAAACTTAAACTAGCAGTAGTAATAATGACTTAGCAGTAGTAATGAAAACCTTCCCCTCAAGTGGTGTATGAATATATCCTGATGGTTAAACACTTTGTTAATAAGCTTCCCCTGAAACCAATATGTTAACCATCTCTTGAATCTTCAAATTCTGTAGGCCCTTTGTAATGATTACCGATAGAGAAAACTCAGTATAACAAACTTGATGTAGAAGTAGAATAACCTAAACTTGTGTCTTATGTCTTGTACTATCCACGTGACTCCAAAATCATTCTGCTGATATATGAGTAGACCTCAATCTCTTGACAAAATCCTCATCTTCAATGAGACACTGAGCACAACAATGTAACTCCTTAAAGTGATAGCAAATGTGCGCATTAAGCACCATAAGAGAAATCACACATTGATAGATTTTACAAGTCTTCATCAATACCGTATAAGCACGAACAAGTTATCTTTAAAAGTTTTGCCAGATAAATTTTAAGATATGATAAGAACACGCACCCAAGTAATTCCACTTCATCGTCAACAATCATCTCCGTAACCAATTCTTGCAATAAATCCCAAAACTAGCCATATAACATTTAAAATCCTGTTCCAACCGAGATCCAATCCTGTGTGTGTTATCCAATATGGAACACAGCTAGCAGTAGTATCTTTTAAGCCCAAGCAGTAGTAACTACTTTTAATCGAACAATAGTAACTGCTTAAATTTAATACTGGCAGCATTAAAAATATACTAGCAGTATTAATCATACTAGCAACACTAAGTATAAACTGGCAGCATTAACCTTTAGTGATAGCAGCATTAACATAAACTGGCAGCACTAATTAACCAGTTACTTGACAGTACTAACGTCTCCTCCTGCAGCACTAACTTACATAAGCATCACTAATAATCATAAGAAGCAGCACTAACCTTCAAAGATAAAGGCAAACATATTAACATGCCATTGGCAAGTACTAAAACATAACGAGCAACATTAACATCTATACTTCCAATTATCAGCTTATATGTCTGCTGCTTCTTTGTACCTTCAATCATGCTGATACTTGTTGCTTCTTCTCTTGTTCATAGCATCGACTTCTTGTTGTGTCAAATGAAAGCCAACAAACTTCTTGTATTCTTGGCAGTAGAAACATCAACGCGAGCAGTACTAACTTGTAACCACTGTTTAAGGATACCTTTTTTTAAATATCCAGACGACACTTTTTAATGTCACTAATCTGTTACTAAACCGTCACAAATTAGCATTCTTTTTAAACGAAGCATCGTGTTTTACTGTAACACCACAATTGATATCGAACCAAGAAACACTTGTTTTCCCTTAACCCCTTGATGTCTTTATACAAACAAAAACATTCTTTCTGTTTTTATTAATAATTAGTGTTTGACAATACCCTAATGGTGCCTGAATGTGACCTAAGTTACCCAAAACAGAAAACTTGAACCCTTCTTTTCTTCATAAACTCGAAATCAAACACAACCTAGAGATCCTAGACGAGAGCCTCATGACTCTGGATACCATTGTGAAATCTAAAGAATCATTGTAAGCTCATATTGTTTTAGATCAAAATCTAGGAAAAATAACAATGACATGAAAGAATGCATAACGAAATAGCATAAATGAACAAAGTTATTTTTACAAGTGTTTCATTCATTTAATTCACTATTCATCCCTAATTCTAAATGATCAATTCTAGAACAGTTACTCTACCTAGTAACAGGATCAATGAAACATTGATCTTGAGGCTACAACACTCATTCTAGGCGTTTACAATGAACCACACGCCTAAAACAACACACCCCTTTTAGTCGACTACATTTTCTGTGTATATAAAACCATGTGTCTATGATCTCTTTATATAGAGAGATCATGACTTACAAAGGAATTAACAAAAGATATAAACGAAGTAAATCTTTAACATTAAGAAATATCTTCTTTGTTTATCTTCCTTAAGGAGAATCTTCATCTCATGATATCTTTACCAAGACATTGCAATAAGTGAGTTAAAGAAACTTACTGAGAAGATGAAAGGAAAATCTGTGGATACTAAGTTTGTAAAACCATCAGTTATTCGACAACCAAATGCTTTTAGATTTCAAAAACCATCTATTTTAGGTAAACCGACTCCTTTTTCAGACTCTCTCGAGAAGAAAGATTTTTCAAAGTTCAGGTCGGTTACCAGAACTAAATAGTGTTACAGGATTTAACAAAACCAGTCACTCCCCATATTTTTCCTCAAAAACAAACAGAATCAACAATTCAAAAGAACATAAATTGATTGCACCAGGAATGTTCATAATGCACACTAGGTCAGCTCAAACTAGAACATAACAGTTACCTCGGGAAATTAGAAAAACTAACAAACGTGTGTCTTTCTCTACATGAGTAAATTCCACTACTAGCGTTAGTAGACCACAGATGTTGTTGTGTAAGCAAGAGGAAGTTAGGATTCAGTTGAATGCCGAACAAGCTGTTTGGGTGGATGATACAGATGATGAACCTAAAGATTAGGAATTGGAAGCACATTACATGTACATGGAAAAGATCCAAGAGGTCATTCCAGATGCTGCTGACAATTCTGAACCCATCTTTGATACTGAGCCATTGCAAAAGGAACATAATAGTGATGATGACTATAATGTGTTTGCCAATGAGAGACAGCATCTTGAGCAACCTGAATCTGTTAATGACACATATTTAATGGAACAAGGTGATACTAATATCACTCTTGATTTAGCGGATATGAGTAATAATGGAGAAGAGGCTGACCAGGATGATCAAATGCTTCAAAAAGAACGTGAATTACTTGCTTCTTTAATTGAACAAATGAAAACTAAAATTGATGGAAGCAAACAAACCAATAAGTCTTTAGAATCATCAAATAAAGCCTTACGATAAGCAAACGCGTTCTTAAATAATGAGCTTAAGAGGTACTAATATTCTGATTTTGTAAAAAATGCTCGTCTTAAATGTGCAATATCTTATGGTTTACTCGAAGAACAAAAAGTAAAATCTGAAAAGTCTTTTAGTGCTTATACTGAAAAAATACTAAGTTTGAATCAAAAGATTTCAAAAATGGAAAACGAGCTTTCTGCACATAAACGAACAATTTCCACAATTTCATTTCAAAAATATGAACAAGAAAAGTTTTTCAAAACTCGTAAAGATAAAGAAATCGAAAAGGTCATTAGTTTGGAAAACCATGTCAAAGTTTTGAATGACCTATTGGAATTGTAAAACAAGTTTTGTCAAACCTTAGTACCTCACGAAAGCTCAAAGTGTGAATCCACGTCTGTATGATATAGGATGCTATAATGATAATCTTGCCTTAATACTAGCTCATGAATTTGACGAAACGATTTGTCTTGCCCAAGAAAGTCGATCCAAATTAAGTGATTTAATCAAACCTTTTGATTATAAAAACCTGAATAACCTTTACGAATTGTTTGTTCCTCAACGTGAAAAGTCAGCTGAACAAAAGTATTTTTCAAACGATTTGAGAAAGATCTATACACCTAAAAAGAATTCATACTCAAAAGAGGTTTTTAGAAAACAAACGATTTTGTTGGAAAAACAAATGGATGAAACACTTCCATGGTCTCAAAAATATAAAAGTAGTGAAAAATTCAAGTTTATAAAATAAGATGTTTAGTCTTTTCATAATGGCCTTGCACGTTGTTTCGAACTAATAATTGGCAATCGCTGGCTCATTCCAGTCAGTTCAGACATGAAAGTTTTCATTGAACAAAAACTAAACCCAACTGCTAAACGTCTAACAAATGTTGTCTTCGAATTTTATCAAACTTTGAAAGAAGAAATGGTTGGAGATTTGAAATATTTTAAATCTCTTGAAAATGAAGTTGAATCTCTTCAATCTCAACTATAGACTCAACAAACACAGTTTTCAAACGAAATTGATCGACTTTTCAAAGAATTTACTATGTTGATCACATGAATGTTATACTTAGTGTGTACACTACTCTTGATGAATACTCAAAAATGTCATGTGATTATTTGAAAGCATTGGAAAAATGTTAAAATCTTAAAAATGAGCTTTCAAAAAGAAATGAAAATGTCAACAACAAATCATTTAATGAATTGTCAAAAAGGTTTTGAAAACTTAAACAACACTCGATTAATCTTGAACTTGTTTTACAACAATCTCAAGAATAGATTAAAAATAACAAAGTTTGGAAATAACACAAATCTTCTTCTTTTCGAGATCTTAATGAACAATATTTCGTAATAAATGATTTGAAAGCTCAGTTACAAGACAAAGACATTGCAATAAGTGAGTTAAAGAAACTCACTGAGAAGATGAAAGGAAAATCTGTGGATACTAAGTTTGTAAAACCATCAGTTATTCGACAACCAAATGCTTTTAGATTTCAAAAACCATCTATTTTGGGTAAACCAACTCCTTTTTCAGACTCTCTCGAGAAGAAAGATTTTTCAAAGTCAAGGTTGGTTACCAGAATTAATGTGTTACATGATTTAACAAAACCAGTCACTCAACATATTTTTCCTCAAAAACAAATAGAATCAGCAGTTTAAAAGAACACAAATTGATTGCACCAGGAATGTTCATAATGCACACTAGGTCAGCTCAAACTAGAACACAACAGTTACCTCAGGAAATTAGAAAAACTAACAAACGTGTGTCTTTCTCTACATGAGTAAATTCTACTACTAGCGTTAACAAACGTGTGTCTTCCATAATTCTCCACCAGCTTTTAGAATTCCAATTTGCTAGATTTAGTCCTTATGTTTCATTCTTTTATTTATTTTGTCTCATCAAATCTAGAATCCTAACATGCAGATTTAAAGCGATTTGTCCTCAAGCATGTATTATAGGTCCGCGATTTGAGTCCAACATTCACGCGATTTGGGTAAGGCTTCTAAGCGGTTTGATCAAGTCTCATTAGGCGATTTGACATAATTCAATCCAGCAATTTGTTTCCAAGGTTCTCGCGATTTGATAACAGTTATTCAAGCGATTTGATATACTTCAAGAAGCAATTTGATCACTTCTCATACGCGGTTTGAGGTAACACAGATTCAAGCAGCAATTTGATCTTGGCGGGAACAATACATTTCAAAGCTACAAGCCCTAACACCAAGTTACAATTTCAGTCCCTTTAAACCTAACTCAATTCACCGTTAAGTCCTTAACAGTTTTAGTCTTCTAGCACGAAAGTTAATTACAAACTTAATCCTTATTTTTGTATTTACACTTTCAATTCCTCAAAGTTTAAAGCTATAACACCGTCGGTCCTTTAATCATCCAAGAACGTTAACAAACCACAATTACATCACAACATCTACTTAAGATCAATATCCATTCATAACAACATCAAAATGTCTAATACCAATAACAATTTGCAAACTCAAACAACAAGTGCTCTTCACAATGCCATCATGGAAGTTGGTGGTAAAGATCGTCCTCCAATATTGGCACCTGGTAATTACGTTAAGTGGAATTCCCAAATCAAAATATACATTTACACCAAACCAAACCATGAGCTTATCCACTTCTGTCTTATGAATTCACCATACAAATACAAATATAAAGCTTCTGATGATACACCTGCTACACCTGGTAATAATGGTACTCCACGACAACCAAGGGAAGAGGTAATGGAGACATATGCAACTGATTCAGAGGATATTAAGAAATGGATTACTGTTGTCACACCAATAAAAAAACCTAGAAGCAATCCATATGGTTAAAGAAAAAAAAAGTAAATAACCTACCTAATTAGCATAATATGAAGCTTCATTAGCACCTAAACCCATATCTCTAGATCATTCGGCCAGAATAATTTTCCCCGCCTCAGTAAACCGCTATTGAGTCTCGGCCCACATACAAAAGGCCTAGAAAATAAACCCTTTCTGATTGTGTAGATGAATCGGGAAGAACAGAGATGAAGGAGGCAACATATCATTTTGCTGTAGATGAATCCAGAAAGGCGATGGAAGGTGTTATAACACCATTTTTGACCGGACCAACGCATGCCAGTTATGCTTGGGCGTGTTGTTGGTTTGTGAATCATCGTCTGGTAAACAAAAGAGAGGTTAAGAGAGGTTGGAGAAGCATCAGGCACATTCTTATGGTTCGAGAGAGATGATGATGGTTCGAGAATTTGGGTTTAGGTTGCAGGCCATATAAGGGTGGGCTGGACTAAGATGAGTGGGTTGGACAATTAACAGTTGTTAGCATGAACAGTAAATCACATCTCTAATGATTATATATATTATTAATCAATGTATAATTCAAATAGATCTATTATGGTCCATACCATCAACGTAGCCACTCAAAAGTTGATCATACAAGTTTTAATGAAATACTTATAACTGTTTTATTAAACTAAGTAACCAAAAGGGGTTGAAAATGGCATAATGTGTTTACATTACTATATCAGAAAAGCATTACAACTGAAATTTGAAATTCTTCTAGCCTAAAGAAACTTTACTCACCTTCAGTTTCAACTTGTTTTCTTTTTTGTCCAGCACGGTAGTAAGAAGTTGAATCTATATGGAATGCAATTTCAAATAAAAGAAACTTAATTAATAACATATTTAATTATTTTTTCTAACGCACAGTTTTAAGCAAATAGGATGCCATTAGCCAAAGCATGTTCCAACCTTTCGGGGCGAATATTTTTCAAGGTCCATATACTTTCTCGCATCATTACTAACAAAAAAACAACATAACCCTTTTTTAGTTTCGGGGCTATACCCTCAAATATCAAGACTAACATTTGAATAACAAACACCTGGATAGAACTATTTCAAAAATGAGACAAAAATTTCCCCCACTAGTTAAGTAAATAGAAGGATAAAGAAAATCAAACGCATTTATAAGGAAAATACAAATTCAATATTTTTATCCTTCAGTTGCAACGCTCCCTTACTGGGAAAAAAAAGAACATGAACCATTCCTAATTCGTATTTTCCTTATTACAATGCGTTTACTTTTTTTCTATTCAGGCGATAAGGTGCTTATTTATAAGCTGCTTATATCCTTCTGCATCAATCCGAATACGTGTTCGTTTAAGCTTACTTGTTGGCTTATAAGCTTATTTGATTTCGGATTATATTTCATAAGCTTATTTTTTACGGCTTGTTTTACAGTGTATGAGCTTATATAAGCTTATATAACCACCCATGGCCTTCAAGCAATGCCGAAAAGAATGGGTGTATGGAACATAAATCGTAAATAAGCCTGAGAAAAATAAATAATAACAAACATACCTACACAGTCCTTTTTTTACTATATCCAACATTATAAACTACTGTAATAATTATACCTAAAGTGAATACCTAAAATCAGTCAAAAGTCCTAAACTAAATAGATAAATAAATAGAGTATACCTTTAGGAGGGCGGATTGTCATTTAATAAAAAAGAGCTGTCAATATGGATTCCTATAAACACATTTGGCCACCCAAAGCGACATCTTTCTGCTTTTAAATGACAACAATTCAGTGCCTTATGTATAACAGGGTAATTCTTCATTTCATCATGCTCATATATAATGCAGATCTCACATGAGTATAAGTAAAACGTCTTCCAGACAAACCTTCCTTAAACTCCAAACCAAACATTCTGCTTTGGCGGGTTAGTAACAAATGAGGCTCAGATTTATAAATTTGGTTGCACCAACAAACACCCGCCATGGCTGCAATCAGACGCTCGGTGTGACTGCCCAGCCAAGATACGAGCGTGGGTAAACTGTGCATAGTAAACATGAAATTATCATCATCGCCTATTATAGCACTTTTTGGACCGAGCAAATTAACAGGTCAAAATCAGCCCAAAAAAAGAAACGAAGTCCCAAGTGACGCAATATGCCATCGTTTCTACCCCCAATTGAGGATGCGACCGTAACCTGGGTCAAGTTACCTTGGTAAGATACCAGCATTCTTGCCTGCAACGATAACCCGGGTCAAGCTACCCCGGCAAAATACCGGCGTTAGTACATAATGGACACAAACATATAGACACAGATAAAACAACCAAATGCGACCATTGTTTTTTTATGACTACAGCTGATTAAAACATATGTCTATAAAAAATAAACATTGATGTAATTAAGGGCATTGCATACCTGCACCCTAGGTATGCCTGTGGAGGTTGCAGAGGCGAATGATTCTCGCTCTCTACCATCCTTCCACTTTTCGCGGTATCTCAACATACCACATCACTTTTTCATAACAAAAATATTGGAGTACCCCCGCCTGACAGTGTAGCCCGAACAATAAAACCCAATCTGTCCATTCAGGATAACTACCATTTGAGCCTGTGAAGGTTGCAGAGGTGAGTGATTCTCGCTCTCTACCATCCTTCCACTTTCCGCGTTATCTCAACCAAGTAAAACGCAACTTATACCACATCACTTTTTCATAACAAAAATACTGGAGTACACCCGTCTGACAGTGTAGTCAGACAACAAAACCCAATATGTCCATTCAAGATAACTACCATTTGAGAGCTTAAATTTTGAACACTATAAAACCAAACCCATTATTCCATAACCGTAAACCCTAAACGTATCTTTAAAGGCCGTATTCAATGCGCATCATAATCACAATATTATATATAAAAAGGATATAATCCTATGCAGACCATAAGAAAGTACTCATTCTCACATCTACACTGTACCCTTTATTTGTCACAACCTGATCCAAATGAAACCAAAAAAAAATACATCATCATTACTTACATCATAAAGCAAATTCTTAAAATGTGAAATTGTGATTATGTACCTTAGTGACAGTTTCGTCAAGCAAGTGTTTGATTGAGTGGTGGTCTAAGAGATTTTGTTTTTCTTAGTGGTCTCGTGAATGGTCCCGCTAAAAATTGGAGAATATTGGGGGGTTGGAAAAGTGATTGGACTCTAAAGTGTCAACCGTGTTAGGAAACTGGGAGGATCGGATCATTAACCAGATATTTATATGAATGAAGATGGTCCATGGTTTTGATGCTTTTGGAATTATCCGACGATTCCATGGAGGAGGTGGATAACTTATACAAAGAAAAGGGAAGTTGGGTTGGATTAAATTGCTTAGGGCTCAGGCCAACATAAGTTGTCTGCCAGTTCAACAGTTGTTAATGTGAACAGTAAAATACATCTCTAATAATTATATATATAATTAGATAGTTTGGAACTTTGACGCTTCTAATCCCTCGTCTTCTTAACGTAATAAGTGAAGTCCTTGTAACATAATAAGAATATAGCACTTTTAGCCCCTGTAGTGAGTCATAGTTACGGCGTAACCACACCAACCGAGTTACACCGTAACGCTTCTAACGCAACATTCCTTCTTTTAGTATAAAAATAATTACGGCGTAACTCCTGCGGGACGGTTACGCCGTAACTCATCGTCAGCATAATAATCTTTCCAGCAATGATTAATTACGGCGTAACTCTTGCGGACCAGTTACGCCGTAATGCTTCATCAGCATAATATCTTCTACATAGATGATTAATTACAGCGTAACTCCTGCGGGCCAGTTACGCCGTAATTCTTCTAAGCTTGCTAATCATCGATCGCTTTATCTTAAAAATATAGTACCCCTACTAAATAATACAGTAGTGGTACTATTCTTCATTTGGCTCCTAAGTTGCTTCCTGAAAAAATATAGTAGCCATCCAATAAATTTAGTACCATTACTAAATAAATTAGTATTGGTACTACTTATGGCCATTTCTTGCGTCTTTTAGTTCAAATGTCTTTAATTACCTGAATTCGAAATATAAACGAATTAAGTACCGAATTCATATAAAATTGATATAAAGGAAGGCAATAAATGCGGAAATTTGATATATAAAAGTATTAACTATTTTTTTTTTGAACGGCAATTAGAAATTTTATTAACTATTTGATGTTATCAATTTTGCATCAAGTATTATATAACACACAAAGATATGTAAGGTTAAAGTTGAACCAGTTTGACTCATTTTAACCAGTTTGACTCAAAAAAGTCAAACTGAACACTTATTTTAGGACGGATGTAGTATATAACAAAATACATTTAATCAAATCGAACGTAAAATCCAAGTTATATATTTTATTTTTAGAGTCTTATATTTACTTAAACGGGTTCACGTGTTGACCTGTTTAATAATTACTCAACCTAAACATGACCTAATTATTAAACGGGTTAAACGTGTTGACATGTTTTTGACCCAAACCTGTTTATTCTCAACCCAAACATATTTAATTTCATGTCGGTTTCGTGTCATTTATCGTGTCGTGATAAGAATTGTCACCCCTAGTCCGGACAACTGACAAATAGTACTTGAGGTTATCAATCAGTTGCAAAATTAGTTCACACGTTCCGCGACGACATGCATACGAACCTCGTTTTAATCAAAAGGGAGAAGGAAAAAAAATGTAGCATAATAAAACGTGCTAGAAATCTAATATTAAACGAGGGACCACGCGACTGAAAAGACCCACCCCTTATTTATCTCGTTCTCTAATCTTTTCTGCATTTCTTTTATAATCTCTTAAAATGGAAAGGGATTTTATGGGTTTAAATTCTAAGGAAGAAGCCAAGGATGCAGGTACAGTTTCAACCACTTCTCATGCAATTTTTTGGAGGTGTATCTATCAGATCTTCAAGTTTTATATTTCTAAATGTTGTAACTTGTAAGTATGATATAGGGATTATGTTGCCCATATTCAATCCTGGATAGTTTGTAAAAAGTTTAAATATGGTTCTTTTAGCTTTTTTTATCTTTTTTTCTAATTACTTATAAAAGTTTGAATTTCTATGTAACTTGAAAGTAGGGTTGTAATCGAGACGGGGCTTGAGCTCGGTTCGAAAATTATAAGTTATGCTTGAGCTTGGCCTTGATAGTTTGACGAGCTTTAATTGCTTAAGTTTGGCTCGAAAAGCTTGAATTTATACATAAACATTAAATTCAATAGCCAAACTCATTAGTAAATTTAAGAAAATACGCAATGAACTCGAGAGTAAATAACTTATACAAAACATTTGAGAGAAATATGATTTAAATAGTCCTCTTACAAATATTTAATTATTATATCAATATTCACGTTGTTGTTTATATAAATAAGTATAATAATAACATATATGTTCTTGAAGGCTCGAAAAAGCTTGATAAAAGCTTGAGCTGTTAAAAGCTCGATTGAATCTCGAGCTCAAGCTATTAAAAGCTCTAGCTTAGCTCGTTATGTGTTTCGAGCTTGTTTATTGGGCTCGGGGTTGAGCTCGTTAAAAACTCGACTCGATTGACTCAAGCTCGAGCTCGAGCTGCTTGATAAACTTGGCTTGTTTGCAGCCCTACTTGAAAGATATATAAATTACTAAAAAGTTTATCTACTAATTTTATTTTCAAACTCCATATCATAAAAGTTTTTTCGGATCACTGATGCTTTAGTTTCCCAACAACAACAATATTCAATCTCGTCTAGCGATATATATATTTTTAGAGCTCCTGTTAACAAAAAAATTGTGTGTACATGTCATGTGTGAAAGAGAGTGCAGCTGTATATGTTATGTTAATACTGGTTATAAGTAAACAATGAGTGATGATTACCATGACTTGAGTAGTGAGTGAGAGGGAGAGAAATGATTTTGACTTTTTTTTCTAAACTAGTTAATGAAAATCAAGGTTAACTTTTTATGAGTATACATGAATTTGCTTAAGTTGGCGCAATTATGAGAACTAGTTATACCAAAAAGGTTCTATCGAATTTTTACTAGCCTACATGTGAATATGTTTGATCTAACTTGGAAATTGGAATTGTTATCCTTTTTGGAATATGTAGTGCTTTTGAAGAGCTCGGCGATGCAGTGGTCATTGTCAAGTAATCATCTATGCTCAAATCTTGTTTTTTGTTCTTCAAGGTTGTTAAAATATAAGAAAAGATTAAATGGTTTTGATCTAGCTATTGTTGTATGTTATGATATGATTTGTATGAGCTGCAGGTGGTCATGAAAGCCTCAACAGTCACCACTCGACTGAAAATCAGGTTTGTTTTTACCCTTATAAGGATTTGCAAGTATAACTATAGATTTAACTGAACAATTTGTTAACGGTTTTTACCCTTTTCTTTGGATTTACCATGTGGTGGTCCGCTTCAGTTAACCATATTTTACAGGGGTATGGTGAATGTCTACAATGATATCAACCCCGAGAAGGTTTGATCACTAAAAATATGCTTGTGTATTTTGGTTTTGTTGATTCTTTAAAATAACAGCTTACATTTTGTTGTCCATCCAGGCTCATGCTTTAATGCTATTAGCCGGAAATGGGACTTTGGCTCAAGCTCAAGCGCATATGGCTACACCACGAACCCCGACAGATGGGGTCCAAATGACCCCAGCGTCTGTTGGTCCATCAACTGGTTCAAGCTCAGCAACAGCTACTCATGCACCAAATGCTATGAGCTCATTTCGACTGAGGCAATTAACTGTTCCTCAGGTGCATGGAGCATCTTTGGCTCGGTTTCTTGAGAAGCGTAGAGAAAGGTATATCATCTAATTCTGGTTTTGAAGTTTGTGTTTGGAACCCCTTTCATTCTTGATTGGTTGACCTCAAAAGTCAATATCAGTAAAACGAATGGCAATTTTCTTGTTTACGATACCATAACAATGCAGGGCGCTGGCTGCGGCTCCATATAGTAAAAGCTCGTTGGACTCCAGCAGCAAACCTGAATCGAGCAATGGACCAAGCAAAGATGATAAAAAGTGATTATATGTTTCAGGAAATTACGGCTTGTAAGCTCTACAGGTTCATCAATCTAAGCTCAACTATATAAGGGATTCATACTTTAGTTAAGGTTTTAAGAGCAGGTTTTTTTTTTTTTTTGGTATGGCACAGTAGTTTATATTATTTTGAAGTTATACTCGTAACTTTTAGCATTCTGAATGTTTAATTTAACTTGGTGTTTCGCATAAGCTTGTACTTTAGATATATCATTTCGAAAGTTCAATATATGAAATTGTAGAGGTGCAGATACTTCTGTAACTGTAATATAGAACTAGACTTTAAAGCTTAATTTGACCCGGACTATATAACGCGTTAATCATTTGGAATTTACATTTACTCATAAGAAGTGTAATACGACGTAGTTTCCTCCACTCACACAAACACGGTTCAAAATAACTGGAAAAATAACTGTTTCTCCACTCAAATAAAAACTGTTCAAAATAACTGTTTGAGATAAGCTAACGAAGGTGGGCTTGGGCCGAGCGATTTGGAGTTTTTTTTTCTTCTCTTCTTTTTTTACTTAGTCAAGATTTAAAGCATAAATTGTGATGCTTCCGACATATGTATGTTTTTATAAAAAATGTTGAATTAAAAAAACACTAAAATAGCTAATAACTTTAAAATAAACGACGTAATGGAAAACCGCTAAGTCAAAAAAAAAACCCATACAGCCAAAAAAAAAACAAACCTTTAAACATGAAGCCCAACACATAAGCTCATATAAAAAAAAACAAACTATTAAACATGAGACCGTGAAAATAAATTCACACAAAAGAAAAAATAACATAAAAAAATAACGCTACAGAGACCAAAAAAATAAACCCGCACAAAATAGAAAAAAAAATAGCGTCCCGCAAAAATGCGCGAAAAATTAACGCTCCGCAGCAACGCGCGGGTAATCTTGCTTGTTAGTTAAAAATAAAAAGTTTGTGTGGATTAACCCAACTCATATCATTAATCAACTCAGCCGATCCACTTATTTTAGCTGCTCTCGTTGGAATCCTTGGATGCATATGCATCGCTAACGAACGTGAACACTCTTAAGAACACATTTTTTTTTATTCATCTATTTCTAGCTTGATTGAGTGTTAATTTCAGGTTCGTGCTCGGTTAATCAATTAGCCTTACTCGACTCGATTAGAAACTTTCAAGAAAATGAAGCGTAGTACTTGTTTTTTTTTTTTAACGGCAACTTTATTAGAAACAGAAAAACACTAGCAAGACGCTAGATTACAAGGAAATCAAAAAGAGATATTGCAACCAACTATCTCACTTGAATTTAAAACTACCCCTAGCATTACACCACTTGAAACGTAGTACAGCTACAATTTGTTTTATGTTCTTTGAAATGCCTTTTCTTACATAAACAAAACTCTTTAACTCCAAATTGAATTATGACAAGATTATAATTTGTTTTATGTTCTTTGAAATGCCTTTTCTTACATAAACAAAACTCTTTAACTCCAAATTGAATTATGACAAGATTATATGGTAGATCACACACCCAACTTTTATTTTATTTCCCATGTGATGCATTACTTTCATTATACTATTTCATCATGCATAAAAGTCCATTTATCTTTTTTATTGCACATCTTGCCAAAAATAATTAAAGTAATGCGTTTTACTCATTTTATATCACGTTTTATTTTTATATAGAGGAACAAATGCAAGTGGATAGAAGTTGGAGGACCAAGTCACTCATCCATGTTATGTTTCTGTCTAAAATAATTATTATTTCTTATAACTTAACTAACAAAAATACTTTTAAAAAATCAAACTGGTTATACATTTCCATGCATGCACGAGGCTTTAATATAAATATTTTTTAAAACTGGCAAATATATTTTAAAAAATCAAAAGATATACATTAGAAGCTCCAGGCAGAAATCAAAGGAAAAGATACAAGAAAAGTAAACAAAAGACAATAGCTTATAAAAACACCAATTTTAGAACACTTATTTGAAACCCATAATCGAGCCATCCGTTGGAATGAGAAAAGAAGATCTTTACGAAGAATAGAAGGCGCGTCATCAAGAGACACATAGACAACTTCATTCTGCCAATTCTAAATACCGAACCAAGGACCAAGCAACCCACCGAAACCTTTAGGAGCCCATTTGTTAGCGAAAGAGATCCTAGACCCATATATAAAATCATCCAAAGAAAATCTCGACAAATTCACACCCCACCAGCTCCCTACCTTAGCCCAAACCGATTTCACTAAATGACAATGGACGAGGCAATGATCTAAAAGCTCAATCTTCGAGTTACAAAGAGGACAAAGAGTAGACGAGACTAAAACACCCCTTTAGGACATGTTGGGCTTTGGTCAAGAGAAGCACACCATAAGCAAATGTTGACTTTTTTGGGGATTCAACTATTCCAAAGGGATTTCCTGCCCAAGTTCGAGGAGTCTAAAATACGATCATGTATTATAGTCAAAAGCCTGTCGACACTAATTTTCGAGAGCTATGTGAGGTCTGGTCATATGATCATGTGGTTTTGTTGTTTTGGTATCTACAATATTGTACAAAGTATTTTTTGGTTGTGTTAATAAACTTGCTTTTTTCGAACAAAAAAACAAGTCAAATACATCTAAAATTTAATTATTTGTGCATATAAACTACTATATATTATCTAATTTTAATAATACAATTGGTTAGCAAGGTAAATTTCTATCTTGTAAATTTGTATTTAAGTATACTGAAGTCTCTCTGGACGTATATACGGAGCTGTTAAATAAGATTTTTTTAACGTTATATAAAGTCTTTTATACTTATGCAGTTATAATACCGTGCATGCACAAGGTTTTTCATAAGTTAATAAGTTATTACACCGTGCACATACTTCATTTCGGCCTTTTGTTTAATTTGGATAATGAGCACTTTTCTAGTTTTCCATCTATATTTTTTGGAAGACCTCATCTAAAAATGTATTATATTTGTTTCAAAATAAGTGTTTAGTTTAATTTTTTAGAGTTAAACTGGTTCAACTTTGACCTTAACTATCTTTGTATATATGTTATATATAATACTTGATGCAAAATATATGAATAGATTGGGCTTTAAATGTATTTTAATTGTTATAATTTACTTCATGTATTATATAACACAAAAAATATATTTCTCAGGTTAAAGCTGAACCAGCTTGACTCTGAAAAATAAATCTGAACACTTATTATGGAACAGAAGAAGTATAACGAACATCATGCCATATTTCATACGAACATCAATCTAAACACAGTCTAATATATGACACGAAAGTAAATAAGTTAGAGTTGTGTTTAAAGAGAAATGGATTAAAACATGACGACTTGCCAACCCGATTAAATAAATGAATCGTGCGTTAGTTGCTAAGACCCGCATTTTCATGAATGAATTGACTCGCCTATTGCCTAACGACCCAATTAACAAATGGGTCAAGTCCGGGTTTAGAACTTGACATGACCAACACCTTAGAAATAAAATTAAATTTTTTTAAATCAAAAACAAAATTCGCCAACTTATTTGCTACTCGCATAACATGTCTAATATCCGTTTGACCTGTCTCCTGTTCGACCGATTTAGATCAATTGAGTTGCACATGTCGTGTTTCGGTTATTTTTTTTAGAAAGGCAACATTATATGATTAAACATGTACATACAACTATACAAGGTTTGGGATTTTCAAACACAAATATGTGTATGCTTTTTTTTCGTTTAAGTTGGATGCTGATACACGTGAAATTAGTTAATACTACTGTAATATTTTCCTTTAATTCTTAAATAAATAAAAATGGATATTAAAATGTTCAAATGAACATATGACATGTCTTGTGTGGCTAAAGATACACTATTTCTTTTATGAGGTGTTCTACATCCACAAAATGTTTACAAAAATTTTTCTCACAAAATGATTTGTCATGCATCTATTAGGAGTTATGAATGTAAAAGGTAGAGAGAGAATTTATTAAGATTAATTTGATTGGTGACAAGTCATTTTGTGAAACTTTATTTGTAAATTTTTTATAAATATAGTATTTTCCATAACACAGTAAATCACATGTGTTTCATTCCTTTGATTTAAATATTTTATTCAGAAAACCCCATTTTATCTTTTTTTATTGCAAAGTTTACAAAGCTTTTTTAAAGTATTGCTACTTAGTACTTATTCATTAAATTATATCACGTTTTCGTTTTATAATACAAGTGGATGTACGCTGGAAAATCATCATGTCTGCAATATCTTTTTTTACTTCCCCGTTATGGTCAACTTTTTAAAATCTTTCTAATATGGTCACGCTCAACTCTTCAACTGCTCAACTTCATCCGTTGTTCGCCACGTGACAATTTACAAGTACATTTTACTTTGGGTTAAATGCAGGCATGTCCCACGATAGTGGCCCACAATACTCAACAACTACTTTGTCTTATCTCTCATCAATTGCTCAACCGATGGCTGCTCAACCCACAAGTGCTCAACCGGCGGCTACATACTTTTTTACTTTTTCCTAATAATGTTAAATGTCCAAAATACCCTTATAACTTTTTTTTCTTTCTCTTTCTTGTTTATCTTATTTATGAATCATTAGATAAACAAATATACAAAGGATTAAACATAGATCAGTATTTGCTTATGTATATAAGTTTGTTGTGTTTGTACTTCAAGTGTGGTTAACTGGTAAACAAACCTGCCAATATGCGAATGACAATGGCATTATGTCACTTTCGAAATAACTTATGGTAAACGAGGGGAAAAGGTGGAATTACACGATCTCTTATCAGATGTAATTTCATCTCCAACTTACAGAGACTTTTGGAAATGGAGTTTGAGTAATGACGGCAATTTTACCCTTATAGAAGTTACTGACAAAAACTTTAGTCCGCCCAATATATGGTGTTTTCAAACATGTGCCAATCTTATAATGAAGTTACTCAAAGTAGGGCTGTAAACGAACTGAACGTTCAGTGAACATTTCATGAACCGTTCGGTAAAAAGTTCGTTCATGTTCGTTTATTTATTAAATGAACGAACATGAACAATATTTTACGTTCGTTTAGTTAAATAAACGAACATGAATAAGAAAATTCGTCCGTTTAAGCGTTCGTGTTCGTTTATTTGTCTGGTTAAAATTAAATAAACGAACATGAACAATGCTTCGTTCGTGTTCGTCCGGTTCGTTTACAGCCCTAACTCAAAGTCGTCTTAAAATATAAGGATAATTGTTTCTAAATGTAACCAAGTTGCCTAATTTTACTAAGTTGTGCAACATGCTTTTAATTTTTTTAAACAATGCAAACAATGTACTAATCTTCTCTATTTTATACAATACTTAAGTTAACCCGTTTTTTTGCTGAGGTGGCATAGTTGACCATGTTGACTCCGTTTTTTAAACAATACCCGTTTTTCACTTTGGTGAGGTCCACACCCAAACCCGTTTTTTTCATATACCGTAAACCACCCTTTCCTAACCCATTCTTTTCTGCAATAAACTAAAACTCAATTCAATCTTAAAAGCTTCATCACCACCCCACCCAAGACTAAATCTTTTTTACATGAAGATCAAGATTCATATCAAAACTACAACCAATTTCAAATTGAACAATGTTCTTGAAGCATTAAAGAAATCCATTATCACAAAGTTATAATTGGGTTTGTGCCTCTCCAAAACCAATTCCAACCCACTACCACTATTCTCGGAAGCCTCACTAGACACCAACACCTAACCCACTGCCTGTGACTTTGTAACCCGCTCCGGCGACCGTCTTACCAGAACGACCAAAATCTCTTCAAATCTAACGAAAAACATTTTCTATTTTCATCAACCACCAATCACCATCATACTGAAACCACCAACCACCATCATAACGCAACCACCACCATATACAAAACCTCAATCCGGCTACTTTTTCCTCAATCTAACCAACAATCAAATTCACAAAACAAAAGCCACCATGATATCCGTATACATTCCTCTTCCACAAAAACATACACAAATCCGAAAACGCCACCACATACACCCATCTTATTCATTTTCATTCTCAACAACAAACATACCCATTATTCATCTATCAATCTAAAAATGTCAATATATTAGAACCCTACCCTTGTAAAAAAATCGAAATACAAACCATAAACCTACTTACAACCCCCATTATCGGACATGATTCACTGTCATCACCACGGTAACCCCAATCGGTCGGACCACCACCAAATCAAAACCATTAGTACACCTGATCATAATTGCGCTTCCAAAATCGAAACCTAAATTGCAATACCAAATCCCAATCGTAACCGCATCGAATACCCAAAAACCCTACATGCAAAATCGAAACCCTAATTGAATGTCCCAAGAAAAATCAAAACCCCGTATCAACATCTATTCATGTTAATAACTTGATCGATGTTTTTGCTTCTTCGAGCAAACAAGATATATATATATATATATATATATATATATATATATATAAGATATATATTTAGATATAATATATATAAGAACATATATATAATATAATATATATATATAATATAATATATAAACGGTGGTAGAAATGAAGTGGCAGAGGTAAGTTTTAGAAACATATTAAGATCGGTAAGAAAAGAAAAAGAAGATGGGTTTGAGTTTGTGTACTGAGAAATAAAACAAAATATGATAAAAACGGGTTTGGGTGTGTGGACCTCACCAAAGTGAAAAACGGGTATTGTTTAAAAAACGGAGTCAACACGGTCAACTATGCCACCTCAACAAAAAAACGGGTTAACTTAAGTATTGTATAGAATAGAGATGATTAGTACATTGTTTGCATTGTTTAAAAAAATTAAAAGCATGTTGCACAACTTAGTAAAATTAGGCAACTTGGTTACATTTAGAAACAATTATCCCTAAAATATATCATGGGCGATTTTTTTAAACTGCCTGCAATATGGATTTAACGTGGCAAAAGATGCAGCGAATGAATAATCAATTTGATGAAAAAGGACGAAATGTAGATGACGCCATTGGTATGATTCTTATTTATGAATCATTAGATAAACAAGAAAGAGAAAGAAAAAAAAAGTTATATGTGTATTTTGGACATTTAATATTATTAGCAAAAGGTAAAAAATTAGATAGTCGCCGGTTGAGCACTTGTTGGTTGAGCAGCCATCGGTTGAGCAATTGGTGAGAGATAAGACAAAGTAGTGGTTGAGTATTGTGGGTCACAATCGTGGGTCATGCCTGCATTTAACCCAAAGTAAAATGCACTTGTAAATTGCCACGTGGCGAACAATGAATGAATTTTAACAGTTGAGGAGTTGAGCGTGACCATATTAGAAAGATTTTAAAAAGTTGACCATAACGAGTAAGTACAAAAAGATATTGTACCAAAATAGTTATTTTCTCTCTTGTGTGGCTAGAGACTAGACAGTACCCTATTTCTTTTATACCGCATCTTCGTCGGTTTTGATGATGGTTTTTCTTTTCATCCTTTTCTCGAGACTTGTTTGGGGTTTCATCAAAATCCATCCCGAAGTGAAAACTGGTGGCTCGGCCTCCGAGATGGGGGGTTTTTCTTTTGCCGAAGTGAAAACCGATCCGTCGGCTTTCGTGTCAAATTTTTTTTCATCCCTCTTGATTCCCTCGCAGTTAAAGTCTCGGGATTTTACCATTTTTTGATGTTATGTAATTCTTTTTGTTGACTCTATTGTACTTTAAGTTTCTAACGTCTTGTTTTTTTTTTAACGGCAAATGGAATTTTATTAAAAAATGCTAGAAAGAAACTAGCAGACGATATACACGCAAAAAAGATCCAACAAACTATTACGAAAAGGACAGAAAAATACTTACGAAACGAACTCGCAAAACAACCAAAGGCTATTAGAATTAAGAAGTATCCACATGGCGCTAATTGTATTAACTCCCTGAACGCAACGAACACCCGAGGGCATCATACCAAAAAGCGATCTAACCGGCATCCTTTGTTTGTCTCGATAAAGCATTATGAAGAAGAATATCTTCTTTAACGTTGTCATATAACTCCAATTCTTGAGATTCGCTAGGACATTAATCTTTCCACGGTTCGTAGTTGCGCGAGAGAGAACAACCCGTGTATATTTCCATTGGGGTCTTATAGCGGGGATCATCGTTTATCAGAATCTATCTCGTCACTAGTTTGAGGACCAATATAATACAATCCACCACGAACAGACTCAGCAGCAATATTTTAAATCTTTACCCTGGGGTGTAGTGGGAGGCGCAATGATGGTGTCTTTTTCAGGAACAATAACTGGCGTATCATCCTCTTATATCAGTGGTAACATTCCCACAATCACCCTGAGATTGACTCCAAGAATCTCCCCAGAATCATCTTCCAAATCTCTTTTCCATGCTATCCTTAATACACCATCATTTTTTTTTTGAACGGGCGACTTTTATAAAGAAAAAACTAGCAGGAGCTAGAAATTACAGAAATAAGAAACGGGTTTTATACAATCGTCCCAGCTAAACAATAGTTTTGCATCTTTATCGACACCAGTAATAAGGACCTACAAATATCTCACAAATAAACGTCTCCTTAGATTTGGGCGGCCTCGAACATCTTCTTATTACAAAATTCCATAGAAGCCACCACTTCACAAAATTAATCCTTGGAACATGCTTTTTATTCTTCTTCGGCAGTTGTCATTATCGATCCAAGACCTCCATTCTCCGTAAGAGTTAATATCCATAAAAGGCACGTCCCACCACCGATTTATTAATTTAGAAATCTTCTTTGCCGTGTTACAAGCGAAGAACAAATGATCATTGGTTTCAATCCCGACATCACAATTCACACAAGATTAGGAGATCTCAATATCTATACCACGTCTGGAAATGTTAAATCTAGTAGGTAAGGAGTTCGTCATTACCTTCCAAGCGAAGGTGTTCACTTTGTTGGGAACATATCGAATCCACCTAGTCTTTAGATCACCTTTCGAAAGTAATCGCGAATCTATCATGTTTCTTGACGAAGCCACGGTATAACCACCAGAATTGTTCAATGTCCAAGACCATGATCAGGAGAACTGAGTAATGCACCCACAGGGTTAATCACTTTCGCAAACTCTTCAACTGAGTGAGTTCTAGACCTCTTCGGATGTCTACGAAACGAATGGTAAAGACTAGGATGCGCAAGTTTTTGACCTACTGTAATTTGTTTGCTGTTTTCGAGAGCATACGCTCTAGGGAATCTATTCTTAAGCTTGCCCCCATCACACCACACGTCATCCCAGAATAAAGTCGAAAGGCCATTCCCAAGTTTCTTCTTCATGAAAAAAAGCATGTTATAACCCGTTTACTCAGGCCTTCCTAACCTCTTTAATTATAATTTATCCAATAATGAAATAGCTCCATTACACCGAATTCTCATCAATCTTTCCACATTGGCTCCGTGTATAGCTTGATAACACGTGTCCAATGCGTAGGGGATATGGGCTAAAAAAATCTCCAAATACCCATTTAAATATCAATCTTATTAAGTGCATAAGACTAAACAAATTACTAGTCCACGTTATATTTAGAGCATGAGCTTCATTCCTTTGAACCACGATGATTTTTTACAACGAAACTCTCATCCCACCCATTGAAGAATTTACTTCGAAGGAGATTCCTGTATTTGAATGACAACTGCAGGAACTTTTAACATTGACATTGTGAAAAATAGGCATCGAGCCAAGTGTACCGATTTGATTAAACATTGAGCCGCCCTCCAATCAGATAACATTTAATATTCAATCTTGGATAGACGTCTTTTATTCATTCAATAATGTTCATTCCATGATTGAATTTTATTCATGTCCCCTCAACATAAGAACCAGATATTAAAAAAGGAGCTGTTAAGAACTAAGACCTTCCGTATAATTTGGTCGCCGCACGAGAAGTCTTTACCGTTATCATCTTCAATGCCCATGATTTTGTTTTGCAATATTGATATTTAATACCTGAAAACCGTATGAAACCAATCAAAGACATGGATAAGAAGAAGTTATATTACTTTCGCTCATTCACCTATAAAAAACCGCATCATACCGCATAGAACATGTGCGAATGATTAACAAACCACCACATCGATACCATGGAAACATACCCGCATCAACCATCTTTGAAATGAAATATGATTGACTTTCCATGATAATACAGAATAAAAAAGGAGATAAAAAGGTTCACCTTGTTTAAGACCTTACAATTGAAACTCGTCGGGTTGGACTACCATTGCTAATGATAGACCCTTCGATGGAATGAAGACAACATTGAATCCATTTTTCTCCATTTATCCCCAAACCAAATACTTCGCCTAAAACATCATCAAGAAAATCCCACCTTACGAGTCATATGGGGGGGCTTTTTCAAAGTCCACTTTGAAAAGGAAGAGTTTGTTTTTTTCTTCTTCTACACCAAGACATGATTCATTTTAAATTAAATTGGCCATCAAGAATTTGCCTATCTGGATGAAAGCCGATTGAACCTCATTAATAATTCTCCACCTCCAAGACATCAACAAGGACGATTAGTTAAAATTATTGCAATGATTTTATTTATGATACCAACTGAGGCTTAATCGGTCTAAAAAAAATCCTTGAACAAGATAGCATTCACGGAATTTTCGGAATTCAAGGCATTGAAAGATGAATTACACCCTTTGGGTATATCAGAAAATTTAAAAAATAACCTCCTACCGTTTCACAAACATCCCTATCCACAAGATGACCAAAGTGTCTGAAAAAACCAATACGTGCTATCCATCCGGACCAGGGGCTTGATCACGGTACCACATTCCCAAACGATTTCTTAATTTCTTCATTAGAAAACCTCACCTCTCCATATATCTACTTTGCTCCATGAGAAATATGATTTTGGTAAGTCAAAGATAATAGAAGCAGTAGGTTGTCCGGCTTACCAAAACGATTGGCATAAATGGTCGAGTGAACTCTTTCTTGTACATCATTCGGGTTTTCAATCCAAATACATCAACCATTACCCCCCTAATATTTTTGTATATTACGCCTTTTGTTGATGATACCATGAAAAAAACCAGAATTCTCATCTCCTTTCTACGACCATTTAATTTTAGCCTTTTGAGCCATTTCATTCGATTCTAAAAATTATCTATTTCTTTTGGTTTTGATGAAGAATAGCTAAAGGGAATTGACAGCTCTTATTCCAAAGCCCTTATCTATAATCCAGATCAAATTTCCTCAACAGTTTTTTAAGTCTTAGCTGATCGTTTTTTCGGGTCCCGATTACTTTATTCCAAATGCGAATCTGATTCTAAGATTCTAAGTTATTCTTCAAATTAGAAGAGCCATTATTTCCCCCTTAGGACTGTTTTTCCAAGTGTTCTCACAAATGTGTTAAACCTTCCCATCTCAAGCCAATGATGGTAAAAACGAAATGGAGTTAGGGCCCTAATCGTAACCTTTTTCTTTAAGAAGATTAGGCGATGATCGACAAGAATCCTATCAATTGTACAGCTTTTAATGTTCGGGCTTCCACTTAATTACACACTTCCGGAAACCATGATTCTATCTAACCTTGCTCATCTTGTTGCGGATTCTATGACACCAAGTAAAGCTACTTCCACCTACGTTAACTTCAACAATCCGAATCCAATAAAAGAAGTAAATCTATGAGCACCATGTGGATTAAATGTGTCCGGGAATCATCAAATTTGCACACGAACATCATTAAAATCACCCATGATAATTACATCTCGTTCCACTTATCTACCCACGAAACGTAGAAAATCCCAGAAAGCAGCTTGTTTTTCTTTTCCCTCTTGTAGAGCATATACACCAAATAATCTTCAATCTTTCCCGTTTAACCTCACTTACCCTCTATTAATCACAAAAGTATAGACCTTTTCAACTGTTTTTGCAAAAATGTAAGAATTAATATCCATCACGCAAAGGATACCTCCCGAATTTCCAACCGCCTCACTATACACATAATCAAAAACCGAATTCCCCCAACACTGTTTCACACAGAAGTCCTCAATCTTTTCCATTTTTGTTTCTTGTATAACTAAAAAATTCACATTATTTTTGATACTAAGATCTTTAACCCAATCTTTCTTGGCCTTTTGGGCCAGGCCTTGTTTAATTTAAAGATAGAAATTTCATCTATAACCTTCTTTCCCTCCTTGTGTTCCAATGAGTTCTTCCAAATTTGCATATGAATCTTTCATTTTGACTACCATCTAAAATGGCAACTTTTTATCAATCTTCAAGTAAACCCACCTTATGGATCCACACTGTTATAGGAATTTCAGAAACCTTGAAGTGACCCGCTGATATAGACCCATTAGCACTACCTTTCAATTTATCAACATCATCAGCCTCACTGAATTCATCATTCTGGTCTACCTTCTTCTCTGATGTGTCATTTTCACAATTATGTGTCAAAGGTGTGAAACCTTGGTGGTGCTTCAAACTATCTTCAGAATTGTATCCTTTCCATCAATTTATTCTGACGCTTAAGTAGAGAATATAAATTAAATGGGTCTTCCGAAACTTCCTTTTCCTTTTTCGAAAATATACCATCCACATGATTATTTTCCAGCTCTCCATCTTCAAATAAAGACTCAGGTACTATCTCACCATCACTATGTTCATCCTTGATTCCGTTCTTTTTAACTTCACCTTCCTCATCCATGGAGTTATCTTCCTTTCTTATTCATCTGTGAAATTCCGGACCAACTTGAGTTTCTTTAGCTCTAATCAATACATCTACCTCGGTGAATGATTTTAAATTTTTCTCTGAATATATTTCCTGCCTTCAAAATAAACACAAAGTCTTTTAGAATGAAAACAAGTCTCATCCTGATCATCAACATCGAGCAATTTTCCCACTTTTCAGCAATTCTAGTAATGTTATTATTTGTCCATATCTTGAAGGATCACTTCCAACTTCGACCACGCAAATCTACCATCATCTCGAATTCGTTTGTAGCCTTTATAACCTGAGGAAAACCATGACTGGACACTAACTCATTTTTTGAATTTTCCATTGATCAAGTGATTTGTAATTCCAAAATAACCCATTGGTCTCCATATATTTGATAACAGTATCGGAAAAAGCCTGCATTCCCCAAGCCATTTCAGATTGGCTAGATGAAGCAAAAACCTTTTTACCCTTCCAAAAGAGCATTATCAACATTTCGTTAACATAACACATTCATCGCCCAAAACTTTCGATGGTTATAAATCTTACCAACCATCTTCGTCTTTGTATCCCCCATTTAACACACCCCTGTTAAGATTTTTCAATTAGTTATAAATCCCACTCAGGTTTGGTTAACGAAGGAGTGGAGTAACATTTTGGCTTCTTATTCCCTCTCCTATGTTCCTTCCTTTGGGTCTTTGAATCGAGCGATTTATTCGCATGGTGTCTAACACGACCAATCCAATCAGTACAGAGATTATTAAACAATGACTTTTTTCACTGTATTACATTTTGATTTTGAAAAATCCACCTTTTTCGTACTTTGATTTCTTGACAGGAATTGTAAGAATCCACCACATGACGTATTGCCTTTGCACGCTAGAAATAACTCTTTGGCCGATACATAAATCCGGAAATTTCGTAACATAGACAAGATGTTGAAATCCTTCAACATCGTCCTATTTGGTTGTGTATATTCCCAGTTGAACACAACCTAAACTAGAATTGCCTAAACAAAAAAACCTTTGGATCGAAGAGAGTCTAAAAAACAATTACTTTCTAAAAACGAACGATTAAAATGTCTAACTTTGATGTCCCACTTTTGTTGTCCGCCTATGGTGTCCCACCACAAGGATTGTACCACCTATGAGTCCCTACTATAGTGTTCCCATTATGATATCATTCGGTCATCTATCAAGGATTCAAAAAATAATTTTTTTTTTTTATGAATGGGATTTCTGGACGAACTTAATGACCTGATTCTTCTGCATGAAAAGACGCGTCATCGCTACCCCTTGCCACACGGGTTACAGGTTAATATCCTTTGTTTCGTTTTATCTCATTAATAGTTTTGAACATCTTTATTAACATTCATTATTCTCCAGAAATACCCTTCAATAATAAAAACAAAAAAATATCTATTTTTTGTACAACCAATTCTCTCTCATATTGGTATGATTCTTATTTATGAATCATTAGATAAACAAGAAAGAGAAAGAAAAAAAAAGTTATATGTGTATTTTGGACATTTAATATTATTAGCAAAAGGTAAAAAATTAGATAGTCGCCGGTTGAGCACTTGTTGGTTGAGCAGCCATCGGTTGAGCAATTGGTGAGAGATAAGACAAAGTAGTGGTTGAGTATTGTGGGTCACAATCGTGGGTCATGCCTGCATTTAACCCAAAGTAAAATGCACTTGTAAATTGCCACGTGGCGAACAATGAATGAATTTTAACAGTTGAGGAGTTGAGCGTGACCATATTAGAAAGATTTTAAAAAGTTGACCATAACGAGTAAGTACAAAAAGATATTGTACCAAAATAGTTATTTTCTCTCTTGTGTGGCTAGAGACTAGACAGTACCCTATTTCTTTTATACCGCATCTTCGTCGGTTTTGAGGATGGTTTTTCTTTTCATCCTTCTCTCGAGACTTGTTTGAGGTTTCATCAAAATCCATCCCGAAGTGAAAACCGGTAGCTCGGCCTCCGGGATGGGGGGTTTTTCTTTTGCCGAAGTGAAAACCGATCCGTCGGCTTTCGTGTCAAAAGTTTTTTCATCCCTTTTGATTCCCTCGCAGTTAAAGTCTCGGGATTTTATCATTTTTTGATGTTATGTAATTTTTTTTGTTGACTATATTGTACTTTAAGTTTCTAGCGTCTTGTTAAACTCTTTTTTATATATATTCCATCTTTGCCGTTAAAAAAAAATAAATCACATGTGTTTCGTTACTTTGATTTAAATATTTTATCCAGAAAACCCCATTTTATCTTTTTTATTGCAAAGTTTACAAAGCTTTTTTAAAGTATTGCTACTTATTCATTAAATTATATCACGTTTTCGTTTTATAATACAAGTGGATGTAGGTTGGAAAATCATCCATGTCTACTTTGGAATTACGTGAAACAAACGCGTTGACAAAATCATATCATCTTTTAATGACATTATCTTGTTTCATTGTATATTAACGTTAGGTCATTTTCCTCATGTAAAAAGTAAATTTGTAAATTAGCAGATTTTGTTTATCTTTTGAGCTTATGTGTTTAATCTACTTTTATATAAAATATACATGTTTTTATCTTAGATGTTACGAGTACTAATTATGCATAATATACAATATAAGTAAGGAAGAATTAAAAGATATATGTGCATGAAATGGTGGTGGAAGAATATCACGAGCTAAATTTTGAACGGTTGAGTTCTACTTGAAAGTGCGTTGAATGCGAAGGTTCTTGATTTATCTTTTTGGTCTTGTTGGAGTATTCCAACGATAATGGTGTAGTACGTGTCATGAGTAAAAAACTCGATATGGCACTACACTGATAAGAGGTAAGAATCGCTCCCCTAACGAGCCCAAAGCAAGACGAAACCAGTGAATCTCTGTACTTATCGATGTAAGGACCCCTCTAGGATGAAAACAATGACCGAGTGACATTAGACATCCATCTTTCCTATTAAGCTTATAGAATTTATTATACTTTTTTATGTAGACTATATTTTCACTTTACACTTTTGATCAAAAGATCGTAGACCGTTTGCCATAAGGCTGAACATTATCGTAATCAAACTCATCACTTATACATCTGCGTCACATCACTATTCAACACACCACAAAACTTGCCACATTTTAGATGCTATGATCACCACCAAACACACACCAAATCCACTATCAAGCCAAAAATACAAAAACACACCACTTTATACAAACATACCCAACGATATACCATACACACTCATAAATAAAAAAAACATTAAAAGCAGTTCGGTGGTTTGCCTCAAGTTCAACGCTAAATCTTTAACACGTGATATTAAGCCTTTACTATGGTGTGATCTATACGCGTGGTAGTCGCCACCACCAGGTTATCGACCACCATCATAATGTTCGGTCCACTAGAAGTCCACAACTATTAGAAAATGATATTGAACCTTAGGAACAAGAATTTTGCTAAAAACAAGAACTAATAATCACCCATATTTGATTTTTGAACTTCTTAATCACATATAAATAAGATGTTTAAACTATAAACTCACTCTAAACTATCAAAGTTAATTAGTAATTTAGTATTTACCCTATGATATTACGACTATAAACTTACAACAAACAAACTCATTATATCATATATTTCTTGAACTTTTTAAACTCAATTACCAAATTTTGATGTTTCATATGTTAATGGATCAAAAAATTTAGAGTTTTGTTAGTGACGGTATCATTTTCATAAGTTAATATATCAGGGGAGTCATGCTCGCATCTTTTTTTCTCTTGTTCTATGGCCCGGAACATTACTACTAAACTGGCTCGATGATGGGAGTTTGATTGCCCGGATTTATTCTCATACGACGATTGGCTTGAATGGTTTCACATTCTTCGCCTCCTTAAAGGTTTTAAGGATATATTGAAAGGGGTCTTTTACGTTATGTGGTGGGTGATATGGAAGTATCGTAATCAGACATTGTTTGGCTCGTCTCAACCGCGTATGGATATGCTATTTGATGAGATTGTTTTTCTCTCTTTTACTTGGTGCTCCAATAGGTGTAAAAACAATTTTGATTGGATCTCTTGGATGAAATGTCCTAGATCCTTATCTTTGTAATTTTCCTAGCGCCTTGCTAGTTTCTTAATATAATTTGCCGTTCTAAAAAAAAATAAAAAGATAATATAGTATGTTGCATAGCTTGCTCGAGATGGTATCATTGTACTTTCGCAAACGTTCAGTTAATTGGTCATAGAAAGTTTTTGAGAAAGCGACGAGGGTTCAAACACAACACTTTGCTAATTAGGTCACTGAACTCATTGGTTGAGGACGGGTGTTTAGGGAAGGGCTCGATTGGTATCAAAAGATGCATAAGATTAAGATGTTCTCACAGATTTACACATTTTTGTCCGTAACAAAAGTTTAATTTTTTTTCTTTCTAAAAGAATATTATACAAAATTGTCGGAAACTAGTA
>BQNB010015153.1:16554-73759 GCA_026074375.1 Tanacetum coccineum | reverse complement strand
TTCTTGAGTAGAGATATGTTGCTAGTATGAGTTATAGAAGAAGATGTGGGGGATGAGTTAAAATGAAGGGTGTTTGTCCTTATTTATAGTCGAATTTCACCTTGGAGCCCAAGAAACTTAATGCCCAAGTTTAGGACAGGTGGGGGTGATGTGGAGGAGCTAAAGACTGAGTTAGAGAGGCTATGTAGTGAGTATGTAAGCTAGAAATCAAAGAGAAGGATGTGGATCATCCTTGTGGTGCCGCGGCTGAAGTGGTGCCATGGCTAAAATAGGTCATTTGGAGGGAAACTAGGTGCGGGTTCATTTGAAGTGGGTTAGGGCACGATTTGTGTTTTTATGCTTAGAATTCGTGTACATTTGACTTGTAATGATATATTAAGGTTTATAAGACTTGTTCTAAGAGTTACTAACAAGAATTTATAGGTGGTTCGGGTTTAAAATGGGTAAAAATAGGTAAACGAGTCATGGTTTGATATTAGGGTTCGTTTAGGGTTTTCTAGGTTTAATTCTTTAACGTTGTTGTAAAAATGGTGAAATGATGATGGAATGTGGTTTGTAAAGTTGTAAATTATGTATTTACAACTTATTTGAGTAATGGTTTAGGTTTACAATGGATAAAAACCAAGAAACGGGTCATGGTTTAGTATTTAGCTCGGGTTAGGGTTTCTGGGTTTCATTTCATGAAATCTTATGAAATGAGAATAAATATAGAATGTAATGAAGTGCATGAATTGCTTGTAACTTGTACTTGATGGATTGTACAAGTTTCCTTAGGAAAACGAAGGTAAAACGGCTATTTTGAATATCGTGTATTAATGACTTATACATTATGCTTTAAGGGAATTGTACCTTATTTTGAGGGGAAAGTATATTCAAATGAGATGTTATATTACTTGTATATGAGCTTTGATCACTTGTACATTTATCTTAAATGTTTACATTACCCAAAATTAAGGTTTAGGCATAAATGTTAACGGTTTAAGCTCATTTGGTATTATCATCGTGCAAACTTTGTTAAATGAATAATGTATATGATAAAATGGATATTAGATTGTTGACTTGACATGTTATGATGTTTGCTTGATATATATGAAGATATGATTGTCATAGGTAGGTTGTGTGAGCAAGTTAACTTTAGTTATGCAAGTTACGTTGCATAATAAGAGATTAACGCAAAAAAATACCCCGTGAAAAAGGGATATATTATATAATAAGTAGATATTACATTGATGAAATACTGTAAAATTACAGGTTGTTATACGTAAGGAGAGGAAACATTTTGTGAAATCCCTTTTTCATCACATAATTTAACAAGAATGCTATTTCTAAATTCAGTACCATTGTCAATTCTAAGTTGTCTGACTTTAATGTCATTTTGATTTTCAACTCTTTTGATGAAAGACATAATGGTTTCAGGTGCATGACTTTTCTTTTTCAAGAAGTATACCCAAGTGTACCTTGAGTACTCATCAACAATGACAAGAGTATACGTTTCATGGTTAATGGACCTAGGAGTTACAGTTCTAAACAAATCCATGTGAAGAAGATGAAAACATCTTTTGATTGATGAGGTTTGTTTTGTTTTGAAACTGGCTCTGTGATGTTTTTCCTTTTCACATGATGAGCATGGTTTGTCCTTTAAGTAGACAAGTGAGGGAAGACCAATAACAAGATTTTGTTTGGCCAGTTGATTGATTGTTTTGAAGTTTAGATCCACAAGTCTTTTATGCCATAGCCAATTTAGACTTTCATATGCTTTGGAAAAGAAACAAGATTCTTGTACTGAGGAGGTCATGTCAACAACATAAACATCTCTTACTCTAGGAGCAATCATTACAACTTCTTTGTTGGAATTGAAGATAATTCCTCTTTCTCATCAAACTAAACAATATATTTAGAATCACACAATTGGCTTATGCTAATTAGATTGTACTTGGGGCCATTTACAAATGCCAATTTTGTGAAAACTATACCATTACATTTAATAGAACCATATCCTTCAGTTGTGCCTGTATAGTCATCTCCAAATACCACCTTAGGGTCTGGTTGTTCTACATATTTGTGCAAATAGCTTTTGACACCAGTCATATGCCTTGAGCATCCACTATTTAGGTACCAGATAGGCTTTCTGATGTCACATTGCACAAATAAGTTAAATAGTTAGTTTTGCTTAGAAACCAACCTCTTAGTGGGAGTCTTTAATCTATTAGCATTTGATGATTTAACTTTCTTAGCTTGAAATGGATTCACTCTTCTTTGGCCACTCATGTCATTGTGAGTCATTGTTTTGGTTGTTATGAACTATGCTACAATAATCTGTTTAACAACATTGTGTGACATGATGTGGGTTTCCTGGTTTTTATTCCTCTTATATGAGAATGTTTATATTATGACCCTTTGTGTCATGATCATAACTTTCTACATATTTCACATGTGGGATAGTTAACACAATCATCAGATTGATGATCATTAAACCCACAATGTTTGCATGGTGGGAAGGGTTTCAAAGGTCTTGAGGTTTGAGATCTTGATGAAGATCCACAAAGATCCACATTGACTTTTGAGATGCTGAGACATGTTCATTGAGCTCATGTATTCAACATGATCACAAGTTTTGTGATCAGTTCTCTTACTTTTTTACAAAATTACTACTTATGTATCAGTTTTCTGAGAGATGATTGTTATCCCCAAAGTTCCACAAACCCTTTTAATTAGTTTTGTTTGTATTTGGTTGGAGCGAGTTTTAGGAACCTGTTCGTGGTTTTGTTTTTTTTCTGGAGTAAGATGATTGATTTTACGATTTGTTTATTTTTAGATCATTGGTTCTTTCGTTATAATAGACAAAGGAATGTCATCTTTAGTTTTCACATTCTTCAGTTAACCAGCAGGAGCTGAATTCTTCTTGGAAGTTGTAACTTTTTTATTTCCCTTAGCAAAAACTGAGGTTGGTTCATTTATGGTGACACCATTTAAAGTTTCGGCGTTGAATGTTGAATTTGACTTCAAAATTGATTTGATAGTCTTTGGTCCAGATATAGGTTTAACACCAGCAATTTCTCTAGTGGGGGAAGAAAAAAACAAAAAACAAATAAAAGGAAAAAAAAAAAAAAGGGGGAAAAAAAAAAAAAAAAAAAAAAGGGAAGCGAGAAAAAAAAAAATAGGAAATAAAAAAAAAAGAAAAAAAAAATAAATAAAAAAAAAAAAATAAAAAAAAAAAAAAAAAAAAAAAAAAAAAAAATATAAATAAAAAAAAAAAAAAAAAGAGGGGTGCTACAAACTAAGGATGATTCTTCAGCTGAATCATAGGTAGTGACTAAAGAGTCAGTGACATCTATTGAGGAGTCAGTTACTTTTACTTGTGATTCAGAAGGAAGAATTCTACCAGTATCATGATTGGGCAAATTAAACCCTTCATCTTTAGATAACCAAGGTCTTTCAATATTAGGAATAGATACATTGGTATCATCAGCTAAAGATTTTACAAATACTAAATCTATTGCCCAGATCTGGAGGAATCTTTAGTGAGTTAATTAACTCCTAAGATTTTTTTCTTTTAATTTGGAATTTGTTCACCGATACACTAATTTACTTTGTTAGAACTGTTAAGTCATGTTTCAGTGATTGATGTTAGCTCTTTCAGTTCTTTTCATAAGTTTTGAATTTTTCCCCCCCTTTTTTTCTTTGAGAATTTCAATGTTTACATGCTGCATTATAAGAAAGTCAAGCTTTGCTATTATTATCTCTAACAGATTTTCTTTGCATGTATTCAGTTGTTAAACAATACCTGTATGTTTCATAATAAGATTATTTCTTTGTTCTTCAACAAAATTAAGATCTGTACCCAAATAATCAAGAAAAGATTTTCTTTTATCATTATCTTCCATTTCAAGAAGAGGGTGTACCTTTCTCATGTAGATCTTGATCCATTCACCATTCTTGGCACTTTCTTTGCCAACACAAACTCTTTTCATCATCAGTAAGTGCTCTTGTGTGTACCTTTACATCAACCAAGTCTTTGAAAAACAAAGCTTTTTCTAAAGGAATTTACTTCCATATTTGTGAATTTCAGTTTGGTCAATTTGCTTTAGCAACCTGATTTTCTGGGTACCCTTATTGAAGAACCTTTTTGATTGGCCGAAAAGAGATATTTCATGAAAATGTTTCCACTTATCAAGGTCATCATGTTACTCTTGACGGCTTCTTGTATTCCTCTTCTATCCATCAGGACTATCATTGATAGTCCTGGACAATAGAGGTGTGAGATGAAGGCAGTGACAAGGGTGTTGCAAGTGGTTAAAAAACCAGGGGTTTTTTCTTTCAGTTTTATAAATACTGTCAATTAGGTATTCATATACTGAGTTTTCTTAAATTAAGAAGCAAGTCAGACTCCTTATCATGGTTATCTTTCTGTTACTCTTGGCAGAATACTTAGACACTTCTTTGGTACCAATTGTGAACCATTATTTATGTACAAGCCTTTGAAAATTTTGATGCCATTATTTACTAGTTCATTCAACAAAGCTTTATATCTGGTGAAATTTTGTGTTAAATTTTCACCTTCCTTAAATTTGAAGGTATTGTAACACAGCTTCATGTCTATGACCCTACTTTCTTTTACATCAGAGGGGCCCTCATGATATAGTATCAGGTCATCCCAGGTTGATTTTGCTGTTTCACAATTGATAACAAAATTCATTTAGTCATCTGGTAGGACAGACGTGATGAGACTTTTGAGTCGCTTATCTAAGTTAGCAGCCTTTCTTTCATCACATGTCTATTATGCTTCAGGTTTTTGCACACCAGCTGTCTGTGGGGACATAAGGACCATTGAGAAGAATGTTTTTGAATTGAGGTTCAATACCAACTATGTGGCACATGAACCTTTTCTTCTAATTGGTGAAATTTTCCACCTCAAGCATATGAGCAGCTAGGCCACACTTTATTCACAATGAGTTTGTGGTACTTATTATACTTTTAATGGATTTGAATTTAAAATTCTTAATTAGCAATTTTATAAAAGGCTTAGAGAAGATTTTTATAAATCAAAAAAAAACTACTCTGATACCACTTGTTGGTCCCCTAGAATGTGATATAAGGTTTATTAGGTTAAACTAATCACATTCCATGACAACAAAGTGATGTTTTAAACAAATATATAAACGGTAATAAGAAGAAATTTAAAACAACACTGAAGTAACTTTTTAACGTATAAATTCTTATTAGAATGAAATAAAGAATATATGATACACTTTGATTGCGAAATAACAAAGTGGATGAATGACAATTTGGGTTATCTCCTCTACAACTTAAACTCAAACCTAAGTAACGAGTTTAAGTACACATTGTTTAACCAACACTTGAGATTCAGCTCTAGTGGTTCTCTAGTTTGATTTAGGAATAAATTGCTTTTCAATGTGTTTCACATTAGTTGGAAGAGATGCGTATTTACTCTCACATCTTATTCCTTTTCTAGCAAAGGAATTAGGGTTTATAAAGTGTTACCTAGGACACATGTCATGCATTAGATGGGTGGTTGAGATCCCATTTAATGCAAACATGCTTTAAGGTTCTAGGTACAGTCCTTTAAGGAAAATTGTTGAACTTTTATACCAACTTTAGAAGTATTCATTCCTAAAGAGATATGCTTTATTCATTTTGACATAAAGTAATCTTTTTCCTGCATTGTAAACCTTCTAAAAGTGAAACATTTCATTTAAGCTTCTGAGAGGAGATCAACATCGTTCAACTTGACATTGCTAACCAAGCTGAACTGAAGCTCTTGGTAAGGTCTTCTTCAGTTTCTGAACAATAAATAAACTAACGTGAAGATACTACTTGATCTTCTAAGTACCTAAAGAACTAAAGCTGAATCGGCTCTAAGATTTAGATGAGTTTTCGAAATGTGCATATCTCTAACAACTTGTAACAAATCTTCTTCTGATTGTACGAGAACATCTTCACGATCTATTTCCTCCAAAAAATAGTCAGGGGAGATTGCCATCTCTTGGTCTTGTATAATCATATTATGTAATATTATATTTATGCAAGTGTACGTCAACTCTGTTATTTTTCTATGACTTCGCGACCGTGCTGAAGTTTTTATTATAACCCACTTTTTCATTTGTACGTCAAACACTCATTCAACGTCTTTCTTTGCTGCTTCATGAGCGTTCTTATACCTTATTCGCTTCATATCTTTCGCGCGTGGTTGTGAATTAGACTTAACAAAAACAACCCATTTCGAATATATCTCGTTGATGTGTCATTGTGAGTAGGTAATTTATTTATCAAGTTTTACTATTTATATTTTGCCCATTTTACCTATTAACTAACACTAACGAGTAGTGTACACGATCAGTTGTAGGTTAGTTGGTAAGTAGGGTGCCGATCACTAAGAGATAGCATTAATACTTAAATCTATCAGTATCTTAGTTATTTAAGTTAAATCTAGTTAATCTAATGTTAATTCTAATTAAACCTAAACTAACGTAAAGGGTTCGACTAATGATGAGGTGTCATTTTATACACTTTTCAGGGTCATTTAACCTCTTAAATCATGCAAATATGCCCAAAATACATGCTTAATCATTTTTTTTGTGTTTTTAGCATTTGTGAAGCTTTTGGAGGAAATACACGTGACTTGGACTCAATTTAGGAAGAAACAGGACAAGATTGCAACTTTAAATGAAGTGGTTTCAAGAATATGCATACAGTGCCTGGAGACGGCCATAATTCTTAGCGACGCCATCAGAACGTACAAGAGATGGCGTCAAGAACTTTGTGACGGTGTCAATATGTAACCGCCTCGAAAGAAACCCTAGAAGATTCGGCGAAGCGACAGTGTCAGAAATCTTGGGACGCCGTCGCGGCCTATTTCCTATATATACAAACTTGATTTTAGGGTTTTAGTGCGGAACTTGTGTGTAACTTTTGAGAAACAATCATTATTATTAGGGTTCGGGTGTAGCAGCTTTTAGGGTCGATTTAAAAACCCTCTTCTATCACCCTTTAACTCATGTTTTAATCAAGTGAAGTCATTTATCCTTTAATATTTCAATAAATCTATGTGTTGTCTGATTAATTTATGTTCTTTGATTCTCTTTAACGTGCTAGGCTAGATCCATTAGTATTTACTTATGATTGCATGAAACTTAGGTTGTAGATCCTTTTAATATTGCTTCTTGTGATGGATGTGTGCGTTATGCTCTAGAAAACTGGCTATAAAATATTACATTAGCATAGATGTCTAGGGAAATGCGAGTGTGTAGAAAGGATACCATCGATAACAGTCTTCATACTACCTTACCCCTAATATGGTTGACCCCTCTTTAGTGTTTTAATGCATGTAATGTACTCTTAGGGGCCTTGTAATAGTCTTCATACTACCTTACCTATGCGTTGCCTTAACGGAATATTACATAGACGGTGGATGCGTGTAATATGTTCATGACCTAGGAAATACTTACACAGATCATCACAAGTGTGACAAAGCAATAGGATTAGAAGAAGCAACATGAGGATTAATGCATGATTAAGTAAATACGTTTGTTTAGCATACGAGTTCCCACCAACTTAGTTTAGATTTAATATTAGTTTAGTTCGTTTAAAACCAAAACCTACCTCTCAAAACCAGAATTTTACTTGCTTTCTATAAAATATAAAAATACAAAAATAATATTCTTTCAACCCCTTAGATCTTAGTAAATTTTAGTTCGAGCCGAACGATAACAACCCCCGAGTCCTTTTCATCCATATTATATTGTCATAGTCATTGAGCTGACTTTTCATCCATAGTATATACAGCTTCAGCTGAAGACATAGCTACAGATTGTTGTTTTTAGCACTCTAGTATACAAGTTTGCCTCCTAGCAACTGACAAGCACCTGAAGTGATTTTACTGTCTATGTTGCATCCAACATAGTCATAGTCTGAGTATCCTTTTAGGTCAAACCTGAACATTTTGGATACTAAAGACCAAGACTTGGAGCACCTTTCATGTACTTAAAAATTATATTAACAGTAATAAGGTGAGATTCCTTAGGATTTGTTTGATATCTTGCACAGAGACAAGTTAAGAATTGAATGTCAGGTCTGCTTGTAGTTAGGTACATTAGTGACCTAATCATACCTCTTTACTGAGTCTCATTTACAGCTTTTCCATTGAGACCAGGTCCTAAGTTATTAAGGGGTACCATTGGAGTTTTCACTGATGAACCATTTATGTCATACTTCTTCAACATATCCTTAACATAGTTTTCTTGGTTGATTGAAATGCCTCTTTCAGATTGTTTAATCTAAAATCTAAGGAAATAGGTGAGGACACCCATCATGCTCATTTCATATTTTTGAGTCATCAGTTTAGCAAATTGTTTGGACAACTTTGTGCTTGTTGACCCAAAAATGATATCATCAACATAGATTTGAACTAAAATGACATCAGTTTTGGTTTTGTAGACAAACAATGTGTTGTCTATCTTTCCTCTCACAAACTTATGTTCAGTGAGGAAGGTTAAAAGGGTTTTATACCATGTTTTTGGAGTTTGTTTAAGTCAATAAAGGGCTTTGTCTAATTTGCAAACATGGTTTGGGAACTTACTACTCTCAAAACCTAGAGGTTGTTGAACATAAACTTTCTCTTTTAGTTTTCCATTTAGGAATGTACTTTTGACATCCATTTGATAAAATGTAAAGTTCAAGTAAGTGCCAAAAGGCAAGAAAGATCCTAATTGCTTCAAGTCTTACAACTAGAGCAAAGGTTTCATCATAGTCTATGCATTCTTCTTGCCTGTAGCCTTGAGCTACAAGTCTTACCTTATTTTTGATAACAATGCCAGTTTCATCCCTTTTGTTTCTAAAAATCCATTTAGAGCCAATTATGATTTTTCCATAAGGTGGAGGAACCAATGTTCAGACTTTGTTTCTGGCAAATTGGTTTAGTTCCTCTTGCATGGCATCAACCCATCCAAGACTCTTAAGTGCTTCAGACACCTTTTTAGGTTCTTCTTTAGAGAGAAAGTCTAAAAATAGACATTCATGAGCTGAAGCAGTGTCCAGACTTTGTTTATTGCAAATTGGTTTAGTTCCTCTTGCATGGCATCAACCCATACATGATGCTTAAGTGCTTCAGACACCTTTTTAGGTTCTTCTTTAGAGAGAAATTATACAAATAGACATTCATGAGCTAAAGCAGCACTTAGTTCCTTACCGATTTCCCTTGTGAGCATTCCGGTTCTTGGATTTCCCACAATGTTAACCAGCTCAATATGTTTTTCTCTAGACCATCTATCTTGAGGAGCTGGAGTGGCTATGGATGGGATGGATAAGGGAGATACAACTTGGAATATTGAAATTGCATTTGGTGCTGAAGCATCCTTAATTAAAAAGGATGGAGGTTTAGTGATCTGAACATCTTTAGTATTTGTAAGGTTATCAATGATATGTTCATCATTGTTATGATATGAGTGTTTAGGTTGATCATCATTTAAGATTTCATTAGTTTGAATAGGATGATCATTTTGATCATTCAGATCATTTTGATTAACCTAATCAATTTGATAACCTTGATCATTTTGATCAAGGGAAGCATCAGCTTTAGTAATAATAGGTTCAGGTCTCTCACAGGATTCTATAAACTAAACAACATTGCTATCAACTTGATACCTTTGAGAAGGTTCAAAGTGATGAAGATATTCATCAGGTGGGTATATTTCTAATTCAACAATGATGATATCATCAACTAAAGGTTTAGAGAATTTGATAGCTTCAGTGCTTTCATCAAAAGTGATGCGGAAAGTTTCTTCAGTTTGTTGTCTTCTTGCTTTGAAAACTTGAATGCTTTGGAAACAAGTGAGTATCAAATAAAGTAACCATCGTCAGCTTTTCATCAAACTTTCCTAAATGGTCTTTATGATTATAGATGTAGACTGGACATCTAAAGACATGAAGGAAATTAATGTTTAGAAGTCTCCCACAAAAAAATTCATAAGGAGTTTTGAGGAGTCTTAACAATAGTAGACTTGTTTTGAGTGTAGCATACAGTGGCTACAGCTTCAGTCCAGTATTGTTTTGAGAAGACAGATCCTAAAAGCATTGTTCTTGCGTCTTCTATGAGAGTTCTATTTTTCCTTTCAGAAACACCATTTTGTTAAGGTGCGTAAGGAGAGGAAAAGTTTTATGAAATCCCTTTTTCATCACAGAATTTAACAAGAATGCTATTTCTAAATTCAGTACCATTGTCAATTCTAAGTTGTCTGACTTTAATGTCATTTTGATTTTCAACTCTTTTGATGAAAGACATAATGGTTTCAAGTGCATGACTTTTCTTTTTCAAGAAGTATACCCAAGTGTATCTGGAGTACTCATCAACAATGACAAGAGTATACGTTTCATGGTTAATGGACCTAGGAGTTACAGTTATAAACAAATCCATGTGAAGAAGATGAAAACATCTTTTGATTGATGAGGTTTGTTTTGTTTTGAAACTGGATCTGTGATGTTTTTCCTTTTCACATGATGAGCATGGTTTGTCCTTTAAGTAGACAAGTGAGGGAAGACCAATAACAAGATTTTGTTTGGCCAGTTGATTGATTGTTTTGAAGTTTAGATCCACAAGTCTTTTATGCCATAGCCAATTTAGACTTTCATATGCTTTGGCAAAGAAACAAGATTCTTGTGCTGAGGAGGTCATGTCAAAAACATAAACATCTCTTACTCTAGGAGCAATCATTACAACTTCTTTGTTGGAATTGAAGATAATTCCTCTTTCTCATCAAACTAAACAATATATTTAGCATCGCACAATTGGCTTATGCTAATTAGATTGTACTTGGGGCCATTTACAAATGCTACTTTTGTGAAAACTATACCATTACATTTAATAGAACCATATCCTTTATTGGTGCATGTAGAGTCATCTCCAAATACCACCTTAGGGTCTGGTTGTTCTACATATTTGTGCAAATAGCTTTTGACACCAGTCATATGCCTTGAGCATCCACTATCTAGGTACCAGATGGGCTTTCTGATGTCACACTGCACAAATAAGTTAAATGGTTAGTTTTGCATATAAACCCACCTCTTAGTGGGAGTCTTTGATCTATTAGCATTTGATGATTTAACTTTCTTAGCTTGAAATTCTTCACCCCTTCTTAGCCACTCAATGTCATTGTGATTAGTTGTGGTATGAACTATGCTACCATAAGTTTCATGCTGAGGGTTCCTAGGTTTTATTCCTCTTCAGAGAGAAATGATTATATTATGACCCTTTGTGTCATGATCATAACTTCCACATATTTCACATGTGGGATAGTTAACACAATCATGATATTGATGATCATTAAACTCATAATGTTTGCATGGTGGGAAGGGTTTCAGAGGTCTTGAGGTTTGAGATCTTGATGAAGATCCACAAAGATCCACATTGACTTTTGAGATGCTGAGACATGTTCATTGAGCTCATGTATTCAACATGATCACAAGTTTTGTGATCAGTTCTCTCACTTTTTTACAAAATACTACTTTGTAGCAGTTTTCTGAGAGATGATTGTTCATCCTAAAAAGTTCACAACCCTTTTTGAATTATGTTTTGTATTTTGTTTGGAGTGAGTTTTAAGGAACTTGTTGTGGTTTGTTTTTTCTGGAGTAAGATGATTGATTTTTGCCAATTTGTAGTTTTTGATCATTTAGTTCTTTCATTACAATAGACAAAGGAATGTCATCTTCAGTTTTCACATTCTTCAGTTAACCAGCAGGAGCTGAATTCTTCTTGGAAGTTGTAACTTTTTTATTTCCCTTAGCAAAAACTGAGGTTGGTTCATTTATGGTGACACCATTTAAAGTTTCAGCGTTGAATGTTGAATTAGACTTCAAAATTGATTTGATAGTCTTTGGTCCAGATACAGGTTTAACACCAGCAAGTTTCTCTAGTGGAGGAAGAGGGGTGCTACAAACTAAGGATGATTCTTCAGCTGAATCATAGTCAGTGACTGAAGAGTCAGTGACATCTACTAAGGAGTCAATTACTTTTACTTGTGATTCAGAAGGAAGAATTCTACCAGTATCATGATTGGGCAAATTAAACCCTTCAGCTTCAGATAACCAAGGTCTTTCAATATTAGGAATAGATACATTGGTATCATCAGCTGAAGATTTTACAAAGACTAAATCTGTTGCCAGGAACTGGAGGGATCTTTAATGAGTTAATTAACTCCTAAGATTCTTTTCTTTTGATTTGGAATTTGTTCACCGATACACTAATTTACTTTGTTAGAACTGTTAAGCCATGTTTCGGTGATTGATGTTAGCTCTTTCAGTTCTTTTCTTAAGTTTTGATTCTCTTTGAGAATTTCAATGTTTACATGCTGCATTATAAGAAAGTCAAGCTTTGCCTATTTTAATACTAACAAATACTCTTTGCATGTATTCAGTTTTTAAACAAGATCTTTATTTTTTAACACAAGATTATTTCTTTGTTCTAACAGTTTTTCTTTGCATGTATTCAGTTTTTAAACAATACCTCTATGTTTCATCATAAGATTGTTTCTTTGTTCTTCAACAAAATTAAGATCTGCACCCAAATAATCAAGAAAAGATTTTCTTTTATCATTATCTTCCATTTCAAGAAGAGTGTGTACCTGTCTCATGGAGATCTTTACCCATTCACCATTCTTGGCACTTTCATTGCCAACACAACACTCTCATCATCAACAAGTGCCTTGAGTACCTTTTCATCAACCATTTCACTGTCATCAGAAGACACTTCCTCTTCATCCATTCATATGCTTTAATAATAAAACCTTGGTTTCTAATCTGTGAGGATTTAGATGTTGAAGCAACAGAACTGAGGAGGGCCAGTTTAGCCTTGAATTTGTTGTATTTGGCTTCAAAGTCTTTGGTGGGCCTCAATTCAGGTTTTTATTGAGAGGAGCTGAAGAACTTAGGTTGAGAGTTGTTTTGAAAGGGTGATGAGTATGGGGGAACTGAAGTCTTTGAAAAACAATATTTTGAAAAGAGACATTTACTTCCATATTTGTGGCATTCAATTTGGTCAATTGCTTTTGCACCACTGAATCTTTGGGTACCCTTATTGAAGAACCTTTTAGATTTGGCCAAAAGAGCTCTTTCATGAAATTTCATTTCAAGGTCAATCATGTACTCTTGACAGCTTCTTGTATCCTCTTCATCATCAGGACTATCTTGAAAGTCCTGGACAATAGAGGTTGAGATGAAGGCAGTTGACAAGGGTGTTGCAGTGGTTAAAGATTTTTCTTTTCAGTTTTATAAATACTGTCAATTAGGTTTTCCTCATACTTGAGTTTGCCAAATAAAGAAGCAAGCTCAGAATCCTTAACATGGTTAGTCTTTCTGAGACTTTGGCAGAAACTTAGCCACTTCTTTGGTAACCTATTGATGAAACCATTATTTATTTCAAGCTTTGAAAGTTTGATGCCATTATTTACTAGTTCATTCAACAAAGCTTTATATCTGGTGAAAGTTTATGATAAATTTTCACATTCCTTAAATTTGAAGGTATTGTAACATAGCTTCAGGTCCATGACCCTACTTTCTTTTACATCAGAGGGACCCTCATGATATTGTATCAGGTCATCCCAGGTTGATTTTGCTATTTTACAATTGATAACAAAATTCATTTAGTCATCTGGTAGGACAGATGTGATGAGACTTTTGAGTCGCTTATCTAAGTTAGCAGCCTTTCTTTCATCACCTGTCTATTATGCTTCAGGTTTTTGCACACCAGCTGTCTGTGGGACATAAGGACCATTGAGAAGAATGTTTTTGAATTGAGGTTCAATACCAACTATGTGGCACATGAACCTTTTCTTCTAATTGGTGAAATTTTCAACCTCAAGCATAAGAGCAGCTGGCCACCCCTATATTCAAGAGTTTGTGGTACTTCTATTGCCATTTAATGGATCTTGATTTTAAAAATCTTTATAGCAATTTTATAAAAGGCTTAGAGAAGGTTTTATAAATCAAACTACTTTGATACCACTTGTTGGTCCCCTAGAATGTGATATAAGGTTTATTAGGTTAAACTAATCACATTCCATGACAACAAAGTGATGTTTTAAACAAATATATAAACGAGAATAAGAAGAAATTTAAAACAACACCGAAGTAACTTTTTAACGTATAAATTCTTATTAGAATGAAATAAAGAATATATGATACACTTTGCTTGCGGAATAGCAAAGTGGATGAATGACAATTTGGGTTATCTCCTCTACAACTTAAACTCAAACCTAAGTAACGAGTTGAAGTACAAATTGTTTAACCAACACTTGAGCTTTAGCTCCAGTGGTTCTCTAGTTTAATTTGGGAATAAATTACTCTTCAATGTGTTTCACATTAGTTGGAAGAGATGCTTATTTACTCTCACATCTTATTCCTTTTCTAGCAAAGGAATTAGGGTTTACAAAGTGTTACCTAGGACACATGTCATGCATTAGATGAGTGGTTGAGATCCCATTTAATGCACACATGCTTTAAGGTTCTAGGTACAGTCCTTAGGGAAAATTGTTGTACTTCTATACCAACTTTAGAAGTATTCATTCCTAAAGAGATATGCTTTATTCATTTTGACATAAAGTAATCTTTTTCCTGCATTGTAAACCTTCTAGAAGTGAAACATTTCATTTTAGCTCCTGAGAGGAGATCGACATCGTTCAGCTTGACATTGCTAACCAAGCTGAACTGAAGCTCTTGGTAAGGTCTTCTTCAGTTTCTGAACAATAAATAAACTAACGTGAAGATACTACTTAATCTTCTAAGTACCTAAAGAACTAAAGCTGGACTGTCTTCAGCTAGACTATACTTAGGGTATTTTATGTTTAAACATATTGAGAGACTGAAGGGCTCAAAACTGACCTAAAAATGTGGTGCGCTAAATCAGCTCTAAGATTTAGATGAGTTTTCGAGATGTGCATATCTCTAACAAGTTGTAACAAATCTTCTTCTGATTGTACGAGAACATCTTCATGACAAGTCTCTCCAAAAAATAGTCAGGAAGAGATTAAGCCATCTCTTGGTCTTGTAATAATCATATTTAAGTGGTACATATTAATTTATGCAAGTGAACTCAACTATCCCGTTATTTTTCTATGACCTTCGCGACCCGTTCCGAAGTATTTAATATAGCCACACAGTTTTATTTGTACGACAAGACACTCCTATCAAACGTCTTTCTTGCTGCTTCATGAGCGTATCTTATACCTTTATTTCGCTAATATCTTTCGCGCGTGGTTGTGAAATAGATTACAAAAACAACCACTTTGAATATATCACCGTTGATGTGTCATGTGAGAGTAGGTAATTTTTATCAAGTTATTATATTTATAATTTTGCCCGACTTACCTATTAACTAACACTAAACGAGTAGTGGGTTGAGCACACGGTCCAAAACCGATACCGGACCGCAAGGACCGGAACCGGACCGAGAACCGAAAGTGTCTAAAAGCCAGATCCGCGTGACCGTGTACCGGACCGTAATTGTACGGTCCGGTCCCGGGTCAGTCCGGTACTGGTCCCTATAAGGAGGGCCCCCTTTTGTTAAATCACTGGTTTTTGTTCAGACCGGCTTCCGGACCGAAGACCGAGTTGGTCCAAAAACCCCGACCGTGGATCGGACCGTGGTCCCCTGTCGATTACATTCCGGTCGGTCCAGTTTCTAGTCCGAACCGGTCACCGGATCTATTTGCTCTAACCCTAACTAACGATATGAACCCAGTTCAGTTGTAGGTTAGTTGGTAAGTAGGGTGTCGATCACTAAGAGAGAGCGTTAATACTTAAATCTATTAGTATCTTAGTTATCTAAGTTAAATCTAGTTAATCTAATGTTAATTCTAATTAAACCTAAACAAACATAAATGGGGGTTTTCAGCCTAAGAGACTAGCATGAGTTTGGGTTCGACTAATGACGAGGTGTCATTTTATACACTTTTCAGGGTCATTTAACCTCTTAAATCATGCAAATATGCCCAAAATACATGCTTAATCATTTCTTTTTGTATTTTTAGCATTTGGAAGAAACGGGACAAGATTGCAACTTTAAACAAAGTGGTTTCATGAATATGCATATAGTGCCTAGAGACGGCGTCATAATTCTTAGCGACGCCATCAGAACGTACAAGAGATGGCGTCAAGAACTTTGTGACGGTGTCAAAATGTAGCCGCCTCAAAAGAAACCTTAGAAGATTCGGCGAAGCGACGGTGTCAGAAATCTTGCGACGCCGTCGCGGCCTATTTCCTATATATACAAAAAACTCGTTTTTAGGGTTTTAAGTGTGTACCTTTTGGGAGACGAACCCTACCTTTAGATGTCGATTGTAGCAGCTATTAGGCTCGTTTTTAGGGTATCAAAACCCTCTTGTATTAGCCTTAAACACATGTTTTAATAAAGTGTAGTTTTCTATCTTTTATCATTCAATATGTCTATGTGTTATTTGATTGATTCTTGTTCTTCGCTTCCTTATAATATGCTAGACTGGATCCATTAGTATTTACTTATGTTATGATTGCATGAAACTTAGTTTGTAAATCCTTTTAATATTGCTTCTTGTGATGGATGTGCGCGTTAGGCTCTAGAAAACTGGCTATAAAATATTACATTAGCATAAACGTCTAGAGAAACGCGAGTGTTTAGAAAAGATATCATCGGTAACAGTCTTCATACTACCTTACCCCTAGTATGGTTGATCCCTCTTAAGTGTTTTAATGCATGTAATGTACTTTTAGGGTCCTTGTAATAGTCTTGATACTACCTTACTTGTGTGTTGCCTTAACGGAATATTACATAGACGACGTTTTCATGTAATTCGTTCATGACTAAGAAAATACTTACACAGATCATCATAAGTGTGACAAAGCAATAGGATTAGGAGAAGCAAACTAAGGAGTAGTGCATGATTAAGTAAATACGTTCGTTTACCATATAAGTTTTCACCAAAGTAATTTAGATTTATTATTAGTTTAATTAGCTAAAACCAAAACCAACCTCTCAAAACCAGAATTTTAATTGCTTTCATAAAATATAAAAAACCATCTTCTCTTAACCCTTTACACCTCTGTTATATTCTGTTCGAGCCTTCCCAACCTATTCCCTTAGAGAATGATAACAACCCTCGAGTCTTGCCTATACTACACTACAACGGTTAGGTACACTGCCTAAGGAGTTGTAAAACTTCTTGTGAAGCTCACAACGACCGAACATCAAGTTTTTGGCACCGCTGCATCGGGAATAGTTAGGTTTCGAATATAATCTAGCTTAGGTCTACTCGCTTGGTTCCTATCAAGTGAGATTTATTTTCTGTCAATTAGCTTTCTTTAGTTATATTTTCTTTGTGTTATTTGTTTCGTAAAATCTTTTCGTTGGCCTCCATAGGAGACGAAAATCCTATACATACCCTAGGAGACTATTCCAGACCCAGCCACGAGGGCTATCAAAACACCACTAGCTCTCCGATGGGAACAATGTGGTGCCTCTGCTATCCGACACCATCCGGTTGGTGCAAAACGGATGCTCTTTCCACAAACTTTGGTCCGAGGATCCAAACCAACATCTTAAGGATTTTCTAAAACTTGTGGACTCACTTGACCTTGATGTTGCAAATAGGGAAAGGACGCGCCTATGTTTATTTTAATTTTCTCTTCACGATCAAGCTAGCAATTGGCTTGAACGTATTCCTGTAGGATCCATCTCCGCCTAAGAGGATCTTACTACTCGTTTGATCATATTTTTTAAATAACATTCATTAGAAAATTTTCAAAGCATGATCTTGTGTTTCATGTACTTCATGGTTAAAGTGGAAGATGGTTCTTACTCTGATGTTATTTCTCCATTCATCTTCTACAACATCACAACAACAACATCTCTACCTTTTACAAGCATGACATCTTCAACGAGTCTTATAACAACAAAATTTACCTTTCAATCTTCGCGGGAATGATTGCGATTAAGTTTGTTGGTTTTAGAGAGCTTATCGTTAGTTTTTTTGAGGAGTCATGAATGATGATAAAAGGAGATTATTTGATTTTTAGCGAGAAAATTTGTGTTTTTTGATTTTAATTTCATAGATTTTAAAGGATATTTGTAGGAACCAATATTCTAATCCTAACATATACTTACACCATCATACGAAACCAAGAATAAGAGATAGAGAAGAGAGAGATACGAAAGTAGAAAAGAGAAGGAAGAAAGAAGGTGGTGGATTATCACAAAGTGTAAGAATACAAATGAGACAACCAACCCTTCTTCTTGTATGGAGAAGGGGTATTTATACTACTAGGCTCCTTTGGGATGCATAGGGTTTCTTAACCATGGGCCAAGCTTGGGATCATTTGGGCTTTAGCCCACAACACATGGAATATTAGATTACATTTAGGATCCTGATACCTATTACTAGCTTATTACAACGTGAATAATATAAAGACCAAGTCTTCCTGATTTAATGACTGAAACTTCCTTGTTTGGCTCATATTTTGAGGTTAACAATCTCCCCCGAAGTGAGGTCATAGAGATTATGTTATCATTGAGCTCTTGAGTCTTGGTCTTAGTCTTTATCTTGTTGTAGGCTTGTTCCTTCATGCTGTGTGGTCTTTGATCTTAAGCCTTTCTCATTGTCTTTTGACTTTGTCTTTAGTTCCAAGATCTTTAAATCCTTTCCTTGTTTGTCTTCGTCATCTTGTGATCTTGTGTCTTGGTACCGACATGATCATCATCTTGAAAGCTTGCTAACAATCTCCCTTGACAATCTTTGTCTTGATAATCTCTATATCTTTAAGGGAGATCTTGAATATCAGAGTTGTGAAGGTATTTGTCTTTAATTCTTGAGCTTTCTTGATTTTTGAATCTTGATGCTTATAGTATGTTTTTTGTAGCTTGAGCATGAGCATGTGGTAATGAATCTGTCTCAGCTGGAATATGGTTGCTACACTGTCGTTTAGACATGCATATTTAGGTTAGTAAGAAACAACAGATATGGACGAATATGGCTTTGTCATTCGTCGATTTTGGATAGTGATAACCTTTAGTCCTGTGAGGACCGACCTGTGATCAGGTAGAATTCAACTAGAAGAATCACCTTGACCGGATTTCCCGCTTAAAAGACGTAAAATCCTCTAACAATAGATGGTATTTAGATTCACCATGCTGCTTGTTCTTAATACAAGAACGCTCAAAGCAGACAACACGATATAGAGCTAAATCAGTTAGTTTTACAACTTACTGATTTGAGTCGGTAATTCATTTACTGTACAAAATAAATATCTAGTTACCACAAGCTTGATTCATATAAAATCTTGTAAGTCACCTACCGCAGATCTGTTTGATGTTGACTCTGGAAGGATTTCCATCGTCACTGTGAATACTAAAGAGTATCACTCAGATGTATGCGCAAAATCAACAGTATAATGCATAAGACTCTTTGTTAACACATTGTTCTAGATGTTGAACAACAAATGTTTATCAGGAAATATGTCCTGGTGAGATTTATAGATTGATCTCTTGGCTCTGGACTCTATTAGTGCATTTTGGTTTTAGAGATAGGAGGCTGGAGCTTACTACCACCTTTTCAATATCAACTAACTTGGAGTGAGAAAGTCAATAGAAGTCGTTTTGATCTCCATGACAAATGAGACAAGACTCTTTTGAGAGAAACTCGAATGGCTGGGAAGGGTTGTGCAGTGCATCACTGGGTCCATGATGTCTTGTCTTTAATACCAGAATTCATCTTTGTGAAAACTTATAGCATATGTATTGACCCATTTTCGGCCTAAATTATGTGGAGAGCTTCTTTCTTTTCACCTTTATTCATACATTTCGTTTTCATTCCTTAATCCCTTCAATGCTTACAAAGACGTTATTACTAACACCTTGTTGTGATTATTCCAATGTTAACTCATGTCTTAGTTGCCATTATTCCCTTATTCTCATTCATCTCCAATCATACCTATAATAGAATGCTTATTACAAACTATGGATTCCTTACAGTTATAGTTGGATCATAGGACTAATACCTAACCTAACTACCTTATGACTTCAGAATCGTCGTGAAATTAATAGCTTGTTGGGTATTTGATCGTAACCATAAAACCTTTGAAAATCAATCAAAGTGTTTGATAGAATTATCAAAAATCATTTTACACTTTGAGAGTTTCATCTTTTGGAAAACTCCCCCTTCACACGTGCATCTATAAACAAAATAGGTTTTGCACATGTGGGTAAGAGTATAAAGCACTTTTCACTCTTGAGTCTATAGATCACTTATTATTAGATCACTTTTTAATTACATTTCTCTCCTTATTTTAAATACTAATTCACTTAGTCTTTGAAATACCAAGTGATTAAAATTTGTCTTTAAAATTCTGTGGGGAGAAAAATGTTACAGCATAAATTATGTGGAAGTTTTTCTTGTTGCTCCCCTCAATTTTACATATGTTTGATACCAAAGAAAAATGATACCAAGTTGTAAAAAGAATATAAAATTGAGGGTGAGGCAGTGTTGAGAATATAATTTTGAAAGATTATGAAATGTTATTGAATAATTCTTGAAAAATTGTGCTCGGACACTAGATCATCTTATAACAACCATTCGATAGTAAGTTATGACATTATTACTGATTTATTATTAGGATACTTTTGATAATATTTTGAATACATAATAATTGTCATGAGATGATGTATCCAAAATCATAAACTCCCCCTCAAAAATTGACTCATTAAAAAAATGAAACCACTTGTTAAAATGAACGTCTTTGAAAACTTTGTGAGGGATGGAGTGTTGAACACACAATTTTGAAAGATTTTGAATTGTCATTGAGAAATTCTGAAAAAATTGTGTTCAACTTTTTTTAAAAACCACATGTTTGAAGACTTCTCTTCTAACGCTTAAGGATAAGCGCACTGACGCGTACACTCTCCTTTGTCATTGGGGCCCGAGTTGCAATCTGAGAGTGATTACAAGTCATAAAGAAAATTAGAAATGACATGTTTTGAAATGTTTGAACTCTTGCTTGAACTTCATTTAGATACCTGTGAAAATATTAATTGTCATTTCTAGTTACGTAAATGTTATCGATTCCAAGAGACATGTCGAGAAGATTCTTTTTGGAATTTTTGATTTTCTGATTTTTTATTTGGTTTTTGAAATTTTATATTTTTGTATTTGGTTTTATAGCTTTTATATTTTTGTATTTTCTTTTTCAAAAATATTTACATTTCGATGTTTGATGAAATATCAAGCAGTCTCTTTTTCCAGAACCTCCAGTACTGTTGGAGTCAAACATCTCATATCAAGTCGTTTGACAAGATACTCAAACCTATCTTGCAAAAGGGCTTTCATAAACAGGTCAGCTAACTGGTATTCAGTTCTGACAAATACAATTCAATTATACCATGTTAAACCTGTTCCTTTATAAAATGGTAATGAACATTGATGTGCTAGGTACGAGAGTGCTGCACGGGGTTACATGAGATTGCTATGGCTGATTGAGAGTCACAGTACAACGGTATTTTGTTGTAGCTGAAGCATAAAAAATCCTTAAGTTGTGTCCTCATCTACATTACTTGAGCACAACTTGCGGATAACATCACGTACTCTGCTTCTACTTTAGACATTGCAGTGCAGTCCTGTTTCTTTGACATCCAACTGACTAACTTTTCACCTAGGAATTATATTCTTCCAGAAGTGCTTTTGCGAGTATCAAGGCATTTGGCATGATCAGCATCTAAAAATGCAGTTAGTTCGAAACCAAAATCCTTTGGATACCAGATTCCCATATTGATGGTTCCCTTTAAGTATCGAAAGATCATTTTAACCTCTTTGAGGTGTCTTTTTGTTGGTATTGCTTGATAACGTGCACAGTAGCATACTGCTTGCACTATATCTGGTCTACTGGAAGTCAGATACATGAGTGACCCGGTCATGCTATGATATCATGTTTGGTCAATAGGTGTTCCATGATAAGTGTAGAATACACATATCCATTTGTACCTAAAATAACCCAATTAAACCCAAAACAGTCCAAAAATGGCAAAAATATGCTTGTATTTGTGTTTTGTGTGTGCAGGTACGGATATATCAAAAATCACAAGAAAACCGTCAAAAATGGGCAAGCGCGGACACGAGAATCAGAAGAGTACAAAGCCAAAGCCAGAAAAGTCAAGCCTCAGTCAAAATCAGCCAAGAAAAGTCAAAGTCAGTCAAAGATGGTCAAACTAAGTCAAACACAAAAGGACAAATCCTCAAAATATTTCACTTTGGTCCCTCAACTCTCACAAAAGTCCAAAAATGTCCCCTCCTCCCTTATTGGGCCCAGGAAAGCTTAATGGGCCTCTATAAACCTAGGAAACCCTATCCGGATCCCAAAAGCCCAATTCATAAGCCCATTACTAGCCCACTTCCCTTTTAAATAAACCACAAGGGCTAAACTTGTAATTTACGAAAGTTATTTATAACTAGAAAAGAGAAAGGAAAGAGAGGGGCTAGAAGTGTAATTTCCTCAAACTATAACTGAAATAACTATAAAAAAATGGGCGCCATTTCCATTTACTATTCACCCGTCGTCCCATCTTTACCCAAGCTGTAAAATCAAAGGGCAAACGTAAATCAAGGGGTTAGATGGTCAATTCATGAGCTCGTTAACACTAAGGAGGGGTCATATCAGTCAAATCAAGGATTACTTAAGCTCTCACTCAAGCTCTTGACACGTCATCAATGGAAGAAGCACAAGTATATGTGGGTTTTTGTACTAAATCGCTCAGTAAAGAAGCACAAGTGAGCCTCAAACGGATTGCCACGTTGGCACTCTGTGTGAGGTTACTTATTGATCCAACGGCTAATCTTGATCTAATGATTTGACAATGAGTGGTGGAGGGGGGGGGATGGGGATTGAAGGATTGAAGAGCAAGGCAAGGCATCCTAGAAGCTTCTTTCAGCACCTATAAAAAGGGCCTCACTCTTCACACACAGACACGTAGCTTTTAGGGACTAGTTTTTAGCTTAATTTACTTTAAATTTTGTAATTTCCTTTTAAATTTTGTAAGCAAACTTTTTATTAATGAAATGCAGTTGTTTTTATTCTCTCAAAATCTCTCTAATTCATAATCTCTCATTTTTTCTTATTTAGAATTAAGCTAAAGCTCAATAAGCCCGTATAAGCTCTAATAAGCTCTCAAGAGTCTATAAGCTCTTGATTTGAGCTTGATTAGCCTTAATCATACTTTAAACCTATAAAATCAGCTTAAATTCTAAGTACCTTTGGATTTGGACTTATAAGCTTATGGAAGGGGGATCTAAATTGGAAGGATCCCCAAGGACTTTACCCTAGCTTATCTAATAAGCTAGGGAGCTTGTAGCTGCCTATTTGGGGACCTTTTGTTGAGCTAAAGGTTTTTGTAAGTTTCTCTTTAAGTTTCATTAGTTACTTGTCTGTAGTTCTTATTAGATTTAGATTGCTTATTAATCTTGTTTATCTGCTTATAAGTTGATCTTAAATGAGCTTATTTCTCTTCATTTTAGCTTAATAGTCATAGACTTGAATCTGTTTTTGCTTAATAGGTCATAAATCTTAGTTTTCAATTCTGTCAATAAGATCTATAGAAAAAATCCAAAAATAGTAGTATAATGTCTTAGATCATAGATTCTAGCTTAATTAGTTGTTAAATTGTGTTTAATAGGTTTGATATAAGCTAGTTAATATCTGGTTTTAAGGTTTTAATAGTTAGAATTCATAAATCTTAGCTTAATAATTTCTGTCAAAGTCTTAAAGGGGTGTTTGGTTTAAGCTCATTTGACCACAAAAAGTCAATCAAATTTGGACAATTCACTTTGGTCAGCTGAGTTATATTTTATAACAAGTTTTTAAAAAGGTTTCAAAAGTTAGTTTATGTTTTTAAAAAATTTATGACTTATAAAGATTTGCCAGCACCAGGACACTTTTTAGGCTTAGACTTAGTTGACTTATTTAGGTTCTAGTGACTTTAGGCTTGTGTAAGCTCATACCTAAGCTTAAATCACTCATTTGAGTGTGTTTAGTGTAAGTATGATCCTAGTTTGTAGCTGCATTAGCTCTTTGTGATTAAGTGTCAAATGCATCAGCAGTACCTTAGTGAAGGAACTGCTGATCTTTTTTTTAGACGAAAAATTTTAGCGTATAGTTATAGGAGTTTAGGACTTACCTTCAGGTTATAGATTAGTTTTCCTAATAGCTAAGTTAGATCAATACTATATTTCCATTTTGTAGCTTATTTCCTAGCTTTAAATTAGCTGTCAAAAAGCCAAAAATACTGAAAAAGCCAAAATAGTAGGATAGAAATTTAGCTTATTAAATTTTGAATCCTAGCTTAAGGTGGTAGAATTTATAGCAATAAATAGATAATAATAACAGTTTTATAAGTTATAAGTAGTCTTAAGTCTAGATTTTCTTTATGAGTATGTTAGCGTTTAATTTTGATTTTTTCTTTATTATTTTATTTCTGAGTTTTGCTTAGTTCATGATCATTTTAGAAGCATAAAAGTAGATAAGCTTTATTTCTTTCAATTTATAGATTATCAATCATAAGCTCATTAGAACTTCTTTCCTTTTACATTTTGAACTAATTTTGAGTTTTTTATAGTTTATTTTCTAAAACCAAGGGTTAAGTCCCACTTTCTGAGGTCAGCTGAATAAAAATAACTCTATTTGCTTTATTTTGTGCGTTTTAGATATAAGTCTTTTTCATAAAGATTTCTCCTCAAGCTGTTCTACAACTTCTCTCTTTTAAGTTTTTCCTAAAAAGCACTTTTGTAAACTTCAACTTATTTAGGTGCTTATTAGGACTTTGGTTGTTATCGGGTTAGGACCTCAGGGACCAATCTTGTAATTTTTCTGTTTCAATTGTTTTCTTAGTTAATCCTTGCTTTAAATGCTCAAGTCCTTTAGCCTTAAGGTCTTTTACCACAGTTAGTCCCTAAGTTAGTATTTAATTAGTTTTTTAATTAATGTTTAATTAATAATTAAAGGGTTTGGTTTTAATTATTAATTATCTTTAAATATAAAGTAAAACTTAGGGCTTTTATTTTATAAAAATTTCTGCACACTTCTTTATTTAGGTGGTAATTTTTATAAATAATTTAGGATTCTATTTTTAAATAATTTTATTATTTTATAGGTTTTAAGTAGTTTAAATTTTAGAAAAATCATATCTTTTAATCTAAAAAGCCAAAATAGTAATTCCTTTTTCTAAAATTTTCTTTTTACTTATTTTATTTAGGAAAAATATAATTAATTTTTAATAGTTTTATTATTTTTTAGTTTTTAAGTAGTTTAAATCTTAGAAAAATTATATCTTTTAATCCAAAAAAGCAAAAAAAAAAATATTATTATTTTTCCTAAAATTTTCTTTTATCCTATCTTAGGTTTAGAATTTTAGTTACATTTTTAGGGATTAAAATTTGTTTACTTGTTTATTTGTCGTGTTTTAATTGTTTCCCGTTTAATTGTTTAATTTTTTTTTAATTGACCATTTTTAATTGTTGCTTTAGATAATCAAATCATCCAATTGCTCATTCAAATCAGAATCCGAATTAAAACGTGGTTTCAATTTCACTAGTCGTTGGGGAAACGACCCGGGTGATCATACTTACCCGGTTTAATATACGTATTATATATTATATTATATATTTTTAAGAGTGAATTTTATCAAGGGTAACTTGGTAATTTTCTTAATTACTCTTAAAGTTATATTAGTATATATATTTTGGGTATATAAAACTCATCAATCAGTTTTTGGCGCCGCTGCCGGGGACTAGTGTTTAAGATTCCTCCGTTTTGTGTTTGTTGATTTGGTTTGAAGATCCTTTCACTCTCGAAAGTTTCATTCTTGTTTTAAAATTCAAAAGTAAAAAAAAAATTAAAAAATATAAAAAGTAAAAAATATTTTCCTTTTCTTTTTAGTATAAGTAAAAGATAAAAAAAATAGAAAAATCAAAAATATAAAAAAATCTTCCTTTTTTAGGGAAGACTACTAAAGCCAGCAGCACTGACAGTTTTAATACTGTTAGCACACCAGTTTATGCTGCTAGTGCACCAAGAACTTCTAATGATGCTGGACCATCATCTGTTTCTCTTGGTAGATCCTTTCCTCTTAATGTCAATGATCTTCCAGATGATCTTCTCATGCCTGATTTGGAGGATACTGCTGTAGTTTAAAATAGTAGCATTTTTGGCAGTGCTTTTAATAATGAAGATTTGGACTCTTACAATTCTCCTTTTGCTGATCAAGTTATGGGTACAGAGGCTGATTTCAACAACATGGAACCTTCAATTGTTGTCAGTCCTATTCCCATACCTAGAGTACACTCTATTCATCCTAAAGATCAAATAATTGGAAATCCAAAGTAAGCAGTACAAACAAGGGGCATGTCAAAGAATAATTCTGGAGAACATGTTATGATAAGCTACACCCAAAAACAGAAAAGGACAAATCACAAAGATTTCTAGAACTACTCATTTGCATGTTTCTTCTCTCAGCAAGAACCCACAAAGATAACTCAAGCCCTTGATGATGAAAGCTGGGTTGAAGCAATGCAAAAAGAGCTGCTTCGGTTCAAGATCCAGAAGGTTTGGACACTAGTTGACCTACCTTATGGCAAGAAGGCTATTGGTACAAAGTGGGTTTATAGAAATAAGAAAGATGAAAGGGGTATAGTAGTAAAAAAATAAAGCCAGGCTGGTAGCACAAGGATACAAACAAGAAGAAGGCATTGATTATGATGAGGTGCTTGCTCTTGTTGCCAGGATTGAAGCAATCAGGTTATTTTTGGCCTATGCCTCATTCATAAATTTTGTTATGTATCAGATGGATGTTAAAAGTGCCTTTCTCTATGATACTATTAAAGAGGATGTATATGTTAGCCAACCTCTAAGTTTTGTGGATCCAGAATTTCCAGACAAAGTTTACAAAGTGGAGAAAGCCTTATATGGTCTACAACAAGCTCTTAGAGCTTGGTATGAGACTCTCTCTACCTATCTGCTGGACAATGGATTCTACAGAGGTTAAATTGACAAGACTTTGTTCATAAAAAGAGTCAAGGATGATATTCTACTGGTACAAGTATATGTAGATGACATCATCTTTGGTTCCACTAAAAAGTCTTTGTGTACAGATTTTGAGCAAATAATGCACAAAAGGTTCCAGATGAGTTCAATGGGAGAGCTCACTTTCTTCTTGGGTTTACAAGTCAAGCAGAAAGAGGATGGGATCTTCATTAGTCAGGACAAGTATGTTGGTGAAATCTTGAAGAAATTTGGTTTTTCTAGTATAAGGACAGCCAGTACTCCTATGGAAACCAACAAGGCTTTAACAAAAGATGAAGATGGTGAGGATGTTGATGTCCATTTATACAGGTCAATGATTGGGTCATTGATGTACCTTACATCCTCTAGACCAGATATTATGTTCTCAGTTTGTGCATGCTCAAGATTTCAAGTTCAACCAAAAGTTTCCCACTTGAATGCAGTAAAAAGGATCTTTAGATACCTAAAGGGTCGACCCAATTTGGGCCTTTGGTATCCTAAGGACTCTCCTTTTATATTGGAAGCTTTTTCAGACAGTGACTATGCAGGTGCCAGTTTGGACAAGAAATCCACAAGGAGGTTGTCAATTTCTTGGTTCAAGGTTAATCTCTTGGCAATGTAAAAAGCAGACTGTCGTGGCTAATTCAACTACTGAAGCTGAATATATTGCTGCTTCTCACTGCTGTGGTCAAGTGCTTTGGATCCAAAATCAGATGTTGGATTATGGATACAATTTTATGCAGACAAAGATTCATGTTGACAATGAGAGTGCTATTTGTGTTGTCAAGAATCCTGTCTACCATTCTAAAACAAAGCATATAGAGATTAGGCATCATTTCATTAGAGACTCCTATGAGAAGAGATTGATAGAGATGGTTAAGATACACACTGATAATAATGTAGCTGACTTGCTCACTAAAGCTTTTGATGTCAGTACATTTAATTTTCTAGTGGCAAGCATTTGTATGCTTAATCTGTAGCTGCATGATCTCAGGGAAGGTTAATGGTGTTTAAGTGCAGTGGAGTATACACAAGTGCTACTTAATACTGTTGGGCTTAGCTTTCTCTATTTGAAGAAACTTTGTACTGCTGGTATAAAAAGTTTATACGGCTAGGCTTGGTTAGTACTTCTTAGTTGTCATGGGTGGATTGATGCTTGACATGGTTTGGAGATGCTTTTTAGACGAATTTGAAGATTAATCTGATATCTCAAGGATTAGTACTGCTAGGTTAAGCAAAGCAGTATGGTTGGATTTGGTGTGATCATAAACAACTGGAAGTCTTGAGTGGAATGGATTACAACTGGTATGTTGTTTTGGTTGTGTGCTTGTGATGAATAGAGGCATGTTATTGCATAGTTATTAGAGAACAAGTTCAAACTGTTAGACTAATATTAGTACTGCTTGTTACCATTAATACTGTTGGTGCATAACCAAGCACCTGAAGGTAAAGGTTCTAGCAACACCCCTTAAACCAACCCACACCCTCTACTTACAAAACTAGTTTTTCTTGAACCTCAAACTGTAGATCACAATACGAGCGCAACTCCTCCAATCTCTAAATAATATCAAGAAGAAGACTAAAAATGTAGGAGAACCAACAAGGCACACTATCGGGCTCAACACTCAAGGCCCAAACAAGCCTGTTAATGAGCTTAATAGCTTATTTGAATAAGCCATACCATACAAGCAGCATAGACAGGCCTATAGGTGCTTATTGAGATGAGAAAATAAGTTGGAATACTTGGTAAAGACCTTTTTCAACCTTTCGGGTTAAGATCATTGGGCTATCGAGCCTAATACGCTCTAATAAGCTTAAATAAGCTCACTCGAGCTTATTTTTCAGCTTCACGGTTTTATTTAAGCTTAATTAAGTCAAATAAGAGCTTATGTGCTTATTTGATCTTGATTGGACCATTTATTAGCTTGATGGGCCTTAACGGACCCAATAAGCCCAATAAGCTCAAATAAAGCTAATAACATCAGCTTATTTATAAGCTGCCAACGGCTTATGTAGCTTATTGGAGTTAATAAAACCTATTGTCACTTGTTAGATCTTAATTGGAGTTAAAATGCGTATTTTACAAGTTAAGAGACTAAAAGTGTCAATTTATAAACTCAAGGGTTAAAAGTTTCAAAAACTATTTTAAAAAGGTCTAGGGACTGTTTTAGACATTTTGAAACTCAAAGGGGCTGTTTTAAACATATAAGGACCAAAAGTATAATTTTGTAAAGTTGGAGGACTAAAAGTGTAATTAGGGGAAACCTAAGGGTTTAAAATATAAATATTGTATATTACATAAACGCAAGGGTTGTTTTGTAATTATAGAAACCTAAGGGTATTTTATAAACAAAAGTGATTCTATAGACACTTAACATATCGGACGAATTATATTCGGATAATATACAAGTTAACCTACGATTTAATAAATATGAATATTTATTAATAACTTATATACGTATACAAGAACGTGTGACATTGTATACCTTCCCAAGAGCCATCAAACAATTTCAAATACGATAAACATGTGCACCACCACACAAGTGATAACAGTATTAGATATACTAGGAAAATTTATTGTTAGTGTATACATTAAGTCTTTAGCTAAATTTGTAGACTAAGACTGGCCGGATGTACTTAGGTACTTTGACGGTGATTCATACTTGGATAGTTACTATTCATTTTCAGAAGACTATTACTAAGGTGAGTTCCATAGGCCTCATGTTTTACAAATATTAAATGTTTACATCTTTTGGGGTGAGAAACAATGCTTTGTTTTACAATTGGATACAAGTGGACATTTTATACTATGAATCACGAGTTTGCCTAAGTAGTGATAACCACAGAGCCCTTTATCATGAACTGTCGCACTCACCTAGGTTATCGAGCGGAGTGTTATAAATATATTATTTGGGGATTGACATCCACGTTTGGAGTGAGTAGCGCTCCACTGTGCCGTTGCCGGGACAACAAACGTATACCATGTCAGATTGGGATGTTGCAGGTTAGAACATCATTCACGGGCACTTATTGGCAATTTATTGCATTCATACATGTCGAGCTTCAGTGTCATGAGCTTAGGAAAATGTAATTACTTTTTATGATGTTTGCATTTGTTTCTTAATCATACATTTGAAAATCTTGCAGTTCATACTATTTATTTACATTAAACCCTTTGAATTCACCAACTTTATGTTGACATTTTAAGCATGTTTCTAAGGTCAATAAGCACGAGGTGTAGTGATACATTGGAAGTCAATAATTGAAGAGTCATATCAAAGATTTGGGGTCTTATTTACATTTGCGGGATCATGTTATAAAACCAAAATCTTTATTAATACTGTTGAACAATTTGAAGCCATGAACTTATGTAACAGACAAGTATTTTGTTAATCCAATATATCTTTTTCAAATGACACATTTAGTGGTCGTTCTCATATCTTGTGTTATTAATCTATGAAAGTAAACGCCCTTCATAATATATAATTTTATTCTGCTGTCTACCCAGATTTGGGGGTGTTACAGATTGGTATCAAAGTAGGTATAGAGAAACCAGGTCAAAATTTTTGTATGGAATATAAACCATTTTTACAATATACTATATTCACAAAATATAGGATTTGCACGGCGATATACATACATTACTTGTTGGAATCTAGGATATATTCTTACATGGACATGCACTTATTTTTTGTTAGTAGTAACTAAGAGCTTGCTATGGATTGATATATGCGTATATGGAAATATATTACGTTATTACTATATGACTCTTAATAAGTAAAACTTATACGACTATAACATAGAGGCCACTATTTATAATTAAAACTTATAGTATTACATACGATATATCTTATAAGTAATAATTATATAAGCTATTTTTGCTTTTTGTAGTCATGTCTTCTGCATCATCTGCGGTTACCTACACTTCTGTCTACACCGACTCTGAGCCTGGCAGAGCCTTCTGGGGAGCCGATGATGAGGAGGTATCTGAGGGAGGCATTCCACGGGTCATCGTATTAGGATACGACGGACTCCCTATACAGCCAGTAGCCCCACCGTCACCTGACTACATACCAGGCCTAGAGGATCCACAGACACCGCCAGTTCCTCAGGACGAGGATGAGCGTGAGCCTATGTTCATACATGCACATGATCCTGACTACGTGCCAGAGCCTATATACCCTGAGTATATACCTTTAGAGGATGAGCATGAGTTTCCAGCTGAGGAGCAGCCATTACCTCCTGTTGATTCACCTACTGCTGAGTCACCCGGATATGTTACTGAGTCGGATCCCGAGGAGGATCCAGAGGAGAACGAGGATGATGAGACAGAGGATGGTCTAGTTGACTATCCTATGGATGGGGGAGATGATGGAGATGCTGATAACGGCTATTCATCTAGGGATGACGCCAATGATGAGGATGAGGATGAAGAGGAGGAGGAGGAGCACTTAGCTCCAGCCGACTCTACTGTTGTTGTACTTACTGATGAGCATGTTTCCCCACCTGAGGGAACAGAGCTTGTTATACCACCACCCTTCACTGACATTACTATTGGGGGTAGAGTTTCCGTTGGGCTCAGAATTCCAATATACCCTTCCACCAGAGGCGAGGTCGAGAGACTTCTGGCCATGACTACTCCATCACTATCACCACCTATCTCACTATCACCACCCTTTGCAGGAGAGCGCCTTGTTAGGTGCATGGCCCCACTTGCACATTCATCACCACCACCTGTGCCATCACCATTACTACCATCATCTGGGTGTCCAACCCAAATCCAGACACTCAGGATAGCATCCACTCAGGCCCTTATTGATGCAGTTACTGTCGCATTACCATCACCTCCACTACCACCACTACCACCATCTCTATACATACCACCACCTGTTGACCATAGGGATGATATTCCTGAGTCCGAGCAGCCACCTCGTAAGAGGTTGTGTTTGTCCACTCTAGGCTCTAGATACGAGATCGGGGAGAGTTCTACTGCTAGACCTACCTAGGTCACGAGGTCATTAGATTATGGGGCTTGCTAGCACAATAGATGCTGAACGAGACGGCGAAAGCGCGCGCGCGCGTAGAGATGTGGGTACGACATTAGGATTACATTGGGTAGATCAGGCAGAGGCAATTACTAGAATAGCATTTGACCGTGGAGAGGTCATACTAGGGTCACCGAAGCTTGCTGAGCTCCATGAGCAGGATACACAAGACTTGTATGCCTTTCCTAGGCGCATGAATCAGGATAGTAGGTTCGTATATCACAACGAGTAGATATGGAACTCGCAGAGGTTGATTATCTTATGGGGGATAGATGATCTTAGGAGGACAGTATGGATGGTGGAGGAGGAGGCCTATGCTTCCCGAGAGGCTTGGGATCACTCAATAGGATTGAGTCAGGCAACCCATCAGGAGCTTCAAACCTACCGTGATCATGTGTATGCACATGAGACCCATCTCTAGGCACATCAGACACAGCTACAGCTACAGGGTACTCTCATTCAGACACAACATCAGGTACATGAGACTCGCTTTCAGATGCAGCAGGCTAAGATAGCAGCGCTTCAAAGAGACTGACCATAGGCGTAGGCACAGATGTAGAGCTATTCTAGTGCATGAGAGACATAAGGCGAGAGATGGGCGACATGCAGACCGAGTTGCTAGCACTGCGAGGACAGCGGAGAGCTAGACAGCCAGCACCAGATGCTAGGATTCCAGATCACTAGGATGCTTCAGGGGATGCGGACAGTCACCGACTAGTGATTTTGTTATCTTTTATTGCTAGGTCATTGTTACGAGGCATGTTAAGTATTAGGGTTTTTCCCCGCTAGCATAGCTTGATCTTTTGTATGTATTTTGTGTAATCAGACAACTATTTTAATCGTAAAATTTTCAAAGTTATGATGAAATAGATTCTGTTTGATTATACTCATACTACCTCTCTTGTGTTGTCATCTCTTCTTATAAATTTTTATTTTCTGTCATATTTATGACCTCTCGTTTTGTTCTTGTGTTGTAGACGAATTCATGGAACCTGCGGACAAGACGGGACCGATACTACTCCTAACAACACAACCCAAACAACATGACTCCAGAATCCATCCAAGCTTAGGATTGATCAAGCCCTTCTGCGAAACTCTACTAATGAGTTGGAAGCCACCAGTTCACACGAGGGGATACCGAAGGAATGTGCCAATTGCGCGCCCTTGGTTTTTACACACGTCTTAATGATTGTGTCAACTTTAAAACTTCTAGGGGACTGAAGGCATTTCCCCCGTGGTCGGTTTGATCTCGGTGGATTGAAAAGTTGGATGTCAGTTTTCAATATCACGTGGTTTTGCTATTGTGAATAGTGAAGTTTGCACATGCACTCTGTTGGTGCTGCTCTTTGACTTGGTGGGAATGGTCAGATAGTACCTTTGGTCTTAGGGGCATATGCAATGACCTTGGGAAGTACTCAACGAATAAGATGACGGACAAGTATTATCGCATGATGAAATCAAGAAATTAGGAATCGAGCTGTGGAACCTAAGGTCGAAGGGGAACGAATTTCCAGCATACACTGTATGTTTCCAAAGAGCCTTACCTTGATATGTACCAAGTTTGTTGCAACGAAACCGAGAGGTTGACAACGTACATCAGTGGACTTCCTGACTACATTTATAGGAATGTCAAATCTGCTAGACCAAGACGTTGGTTGAGTCTATTGAGCTTCGGCAACGTCTTGATGACTCAGAACTCCCTGCACCTACGTAGAAAGCGGCAGTCTACAACAAAAGGAAGGCTGTATGATTCATCCATGAATAACAACCATGGTATCCAACAACACTCCCTTCTAGAGGCAGAATGTAACAATGGTCTACCAATATGGGGGAACGAAGTATAAAAAGAAGCCGTATGGGGGATCCTTGCCCCAAGTGCACCAAGTGCCATTTTCACCACAATGGCCCGTGCACCCAGAAGTGCCACAAGTGCAACAAGGTAGGGCACTTTGCTCGCGATTGCAGGAGTACCGTGGCAACACAAACATTGATATACTCAGAAGGCGCAATGGGGATGCCCTCCTAAGGGGAAATGGTTGTTTTAAGTGTGAGCACTAGGGATTTCAGAGAGATTGCCCTAAATTGAAGAATAGGACTGGAGGGAATGGGAATGACCAAGGTTGGGTTTATGCAGTTGGGGAATGCAGAGAAGAGAGGGAATGCATTGGGTGAACCCGGATTCCAATGTTTCGTGTTTTTAGGGTACGGTTCCTCGCGTTAAAGACACACTATGCAATCTATCTTATTCGAACATCTGTTGCTATAGAAGTTTTATATTCTACAGCATTTAGTTCCCTGATTGATCCATCGTCCCATTACTCACATTAGATAATAGTTTATGATGTCGAATTGTTGAAGGGAAAATAGTCGAGAGAGTGCTTTCATGCGAGGTTGCCTTTTAAATTTCTTTTACAGACCATCGTTTGTCAACATTGGATCAATGCCTTGTAGAACTGGGTAGTTTCGACACTCATTATGCGGTATGGACTGGTTAAGAAGATGTCATACGTCATGAACGTGTGCGATGAAAAAACTTGTTCAAGTTCCCTCATGGATGATGAAACTTTGACTTTTTGTGGCAACGAAAAGTACAGCATAGACGAGAGAGAATCTAGGTTGGTAGTTATGCTAATACTCAAAAGCGAAGAGTACATGGCAAAAGGGAGGATTGCCAGGTCTGTTTTGGCGCAGATATCCGTCCTAAGTAAAGAGGAGGACAAGTCGAAAGAAAAAGATTAAGGACGTACCATGTTCTGAGACTTCCTGAAGTGTTTCCCGAGGATCTTGCAGGTCTTCCCGACTCTCGACACTGAGTGAATTTCACGATTCGATGCTAATTCAGGGGGTGGGAGCGCGTCCACCGTTCGCTCGAGCACCACATATCGATTGGCTCCATCCGAAATGATAGGAATTATCGGAAAGGCAAACAGAAACAGAGCTTTCCCGACGAAAGTATTATCAAAGACCTAGTTCCTCACTTGAGGGAGCCCCAGTCTTCTTTTGTCAAAACAGACAGGATGGGTCATCAGGCATGTGCATCAACTACCATGAGTGTGAAATAAACTGATAGTGGAAGAAAACGTTATCCACTTCCTATGTGTATCGACGTTTTTTCGATGTCAACTCCAAGGATCCAATATTTGTATTCGAAGATAGGATCAGGATATCACCAGCTTAGGGGTACGGGAACACAGACATTCAAACGAATTTGGCATTCTAAACTCGGTATATAATGGTCATTACGAGTGTTCCAGTTATGACCATTCGGTAATAACAAACTCAACACATGCGGTATTCATGGACCTTATGATACGAAGTAGGCAAAGCCTTGTACTTGGTTAAGTTCGTGATTGTCTTCATTATTAAATACTGTTATTTAATCAAAATGGACGAGAAAGAGCATGAAGAACACTCTCAAGGACCATTTTTGGAATTGCTTAAGAAATAGAAGTTTGTATGCCAAGTTTTCAATGAATGCGACTTTTGGAGTACGAAGAGTACAATTTCTCGGACATGTCATTGACAACAGATGCAACATACATGTGGATCCAGCCAAGATAGAATCTATTAAAGATTTGGGCACTCCTTAAGACACCAAAAGAGATCGGCCTAATTTGTGGGTCTTCCTGTATACAAATCTACTTACACACACCTTAAAAACCTACTATATTCAACCAACACATACTACCAAAGCACCCAATTTACAAACACTAAATCCATTCTTATACAATTATAACACTCAAAACATAATAAAATCCTCTAATATCTAATCTCCTAAAATTATAACAACAATTTACTCATAAGTACAAGTTTACTAAATATAAATCAACCCTACACTTTCAATATTTAATAAAATAATCATATATCAAATTATTAAATCCAAATCATCACTACCTATACACTATACAATCTATCCCAACCACCACACATTAAAACTCCCATTAACTAATAACAAATCACAAACTCAAAGTATACACAACTCACATTCACCCTCATACAATATTACCCTACCAAAGTCCCCTCAACCCACCCCTAACACTTACACAAATTATCAACACAATCTTCACTCCCAATTCAACACACTTCAATACTCTCCCACCTTAATACAAAAATAACAACCTCCTTTACTTCAAAACAACTACTCAACATCAATCACCCTCCTTCATATCAATCTCCAATATTGCTAAATCTCCCAATTAACATCCACAATCTATCCACAACCCCCCAACATAAATAATCACAAACTCCTCCACTCCCCAACTCGTCCACAAGATGACTATGTTCCGTCATATATGTAGTTTCTTCTACTCCTCTCATCTATAAATTTAATCACCCACTTCCATTAATTCCCCCATCCTCACCATTCCAAAATTCAACTACACACATACACTTCGAAATAGTCCCAGAGATGTACTCATCGATCTGACATCACCTCACTATGACTCACTCGTGCACTATGCATGATCCCCAATCGAATCTCACTAAGACTCTCACATCCAACCTACCGAACTATACACAATCCATTGAGAATCACTGTATTTCATCCACTATGCACATCAGGAATACCAGTATTAATTTTCTGATCGTCACACACATAACCCACATTCGCTAGAGAGAATATCAACGACATGTCAAGTGAGCTGAGACTTTAGTCAGCTACGATTAATTTATAGTATACATATAACAGAGTAATCTCCTACACCATAGAGAGAGACTATCCATGGAGTGTATAATGTAAATCCCCCCTCCCCAATATAAAACCTATTCACAACATAAACCGATATACCGTTCATACCACTTACGATGAAAGTGACTACTCACATAACCATAATATATATGAATATCCGTGAAAGATGCAACTTGTAATTCAATTTCTCTATGATGAACATGCAGATGCTACTCAGATAACCTCTACAGTCCTATAGTATCTCCGACAGCTCCACATATCTAAGTGTGTCTAGTCATATCACCCCTATCTCGCGCGATGATGAGTGATCGAGAACGAACTTACAGAATATGTACTCAGTTGCTTCAACGATCATAACCTTTATTCACTAAACTGAGTGGACGAGTAAGAGACTGACTTTTCTAATAGCAGAATCGCATAAAAGATGATGGCACAAGGTTTATCTGTACTTGGATATAGGCTACGTAGCTATGCCAGAAAGACATGAGAGATGATATATGTATCATGTGCTTCTCAATTTTGCGAGTGTCCAGAGATATCGAATTCATGTCGTTTAGCTGTTTAAGGATTGGTTTAGATATACATAATGCTGCCTTCGAACTTTCCAGGTTTAGTTGTGTATCTAGTAATATTGAATAGATGAGAGAATCAGAAATCACATTATAGAATTGAAACGTAGGACATGGTAGATAGTGTCATAATGAGACATTTATCACTCTCTCTCTTTACTCACCGTGTGTCTTAGCTACTGTCATACCTGTTATAAGAGAAATATGTCAACTTGCCAATTTGTTAGTCTAAATGGATCATTTGACCCGACTGAGTACATTGGCAAGAGAGATCCAACTCCTGTTTATGTGACTTTTGCGAAGTCTGTGTGTATCCTGCTGGAAGGTGAGAGGGCAGAATTGACTTAAGTGATTAGTAGCTCACGAAGATCTAAAAATCTACCCCTATGACATCGGGCGCGTTATGAGAATAAGATCATATACGCGCGAGGATCTCACTCGCACTTAGGAACGAAGCTTCTGTGTGTGTTAAACAATATTCCTAGTGTAAGAGACTTGTTATTCAGAATCTGAGAGACCACACACATCCACTCGGTCTTGTCTAATGCCCCCACACTGATTGTGTAGACTATAGCAATAGGTGTCTCTGAATACCCCCTTGCGTGTGTTCGGCCTTTGACCCGAGTTCTTATCAGACTGAGCCAACCAGACAATCTCATACTCATCCGTCTTTGTGAGTTCACATGCATCAAATCTGAGTATTGTATAGACATGCTTATAACTATCAATGCTTTTCTCTTTGTTGTATGATACACGATATCCCTAATTAGAACTGAGAGTGGAGTAAGTCCGCACGAAATCTTTCATGGATCGCCCTTTATTAGAGCTATAGTTCACTCTTAATGCCCCCTATCAGTTCTTTCCTACCTATTCTTGTTCCAACACCTGAGTAATAATACAATTAAGATCAAGATCACTCAGAAGTAGATCCGAGACGGTAACATCTCTCATGATCAATATTGTGTGAGGGAGTAATAAATTATGAGAGTATTTAAGCTTATACGTCAACAATATAGAATTGTAAATTCATCCAGTAAACACCAATGCTATTGTATGTTGTTGTTAATAGAAAGATTGTATTATTCGTTTGTGCATAGATGATTATCACAGTGCGATGGTCGATATATAAAATGCATGTATCTCTCATCCCCTCCACCCCTCCACCTACTACCTAGAAGATATGATCCGAGTTACAATGATCATCCAACTAGTCCTCTGTGTTACCCTGTCTAACTTCCTCCTTCAACACAAACATTCTAAAGAATATCACCCTCTATCAGGATTACCTGCAATCATTGAGTTGAGTCCCACCACTACAGCCGACTTTACTACAGTATTGAAAACATATTCAGTGCCTAGATACCTACTGGAATACTATAACTTGACTCAATTGATAGAGACGTGCTAATACACTATATAGCACTCCTTAATCCAATCTCCATATATACACATATCGCACTCTCTAGACAGACGTAGATATGTAGCCATCTAAAAAATTTATCTTAGAAAATTAATTTATCAACATACTCTCATCCTACACTCTATCCAGAGCTAGTACCTAGATCTGTCTCCACACCCTCAGAAACAATAATAGATCACTCGCATCTTATCTCACTGTGATACAATGTCCATACCACTAGAGTCACACATAGATATGACGTAACCACCACTGAGATGTGAATCGTGTGTGTGAATATTACGTGCCTAACCCTCGCTATATATATAACAATCCCTATCCTAATTGATCTAAACCACCAAATTCTCGAATCTATACCAAAATCACAAAAATCCACTTCTATACTAATATCACTCCCAATTTATGATTTACAACATAGTCTCTTAGTTCACTTAATAATTATAAGTTGACTACATAATCACTATCTGGTGTAAACTGCATCAGCACAATATCAAATTTAACAATGTAAGAATAATATTATTATCTTCTCAATCCATATATGTATCAAAACAATAATCTCATATGTGTGATGCTAACATTATTCTAAATCTTTATTATTATTGTATAAGAGAGTCATACCCAGCCACTTATCTCTATGTTCTAACACTAATATAGGAGAGATAGTAGAGTAGTAGATAGAGCTTGTAATAACTCCTTCACCAAATCACGTAGCTGAGCAGTCCCCAATCTCCATCAATCTAAAGACCACGCCTGTACGCTCCACACTAGATCACTCTAGATATCTCTATGTCAATCGACAGAACCTCCTGTCTGACTGATCGTGTGCAACAATGCTGTGAATAGTGATACCATAGAAAGATTCAGCTCTATGTCAAGAACTTTACAATGACATGCTCAAAGCACCCCATCACATCAATGTAATGAGATAGAGATCACCATACACAGACCCATTCACAATCCTCACCTGTGTATGTCACACACACTGTAGAAGAATGTCAAACGCTTGATGTTCCCATCGCACTCTAATATATACACATATAACATCCTGTAAGAGCTGTTGATAACCTATCCGCCTCATCCATATAGTATACACCTTGCTACCTGCACAACTCCATCTCCAACTCGAACCCAGAGAAATGTAATTGTCGCTTGTGAATGTGTATCGATAAATTCGTCAGATCCCTCAACAGAAAATAGAAAGTAGTAGCTGATACATAGATCTTCTCTTGATATAGAGACCATACCCCACTAATGAGTAAGCAACTGTCACATATATGTCAAAGCCACACTCTCCTATGTCACCATCGCCTCACACAAAAAGTTATAGAACTCAAACGGACATATTTCTGACCATGAGACTGATGCATGCAATCCCAATAGTCAAATCATGATCCAAAAATTCTAGAATCTCGTGTGCATCTCCAATAACCCCGTGTGTGTGTGTCTGCTGAACTGATCGTCTCACATGGTTCGATCCTCTAGTGTCCATCCAGTGTAAATTATTCTCTCAACATCTCTCAGTCATGTGACACATCATGTCACACTAATACGTTCACACAAGACTTCTAAGTCTATCTAGCTAGATCACGGATCTCTAAATATATCGTGACCATAATGTCAACATAGATCTCTATCATCGTATGTGTGTATCAGGTTAATTCACACACTAATGCGCACTACCTCTACATGTTGAACCTGACGCTATCATATACATTGTAACAGCACAGAGACCTCTCATATCTTGCACTCCCACACTTAGTGCTCATCAGATCCGTGTGTATACCTCGTCCCAATAATCCTATGTTGCTCATCAGAATGTGTGTGTCTTCCATTACGTTATAAAGTGTGTAATGGTGTACTCTACCAATCTACGTGTTAATCAATAACAATCTATCGCACTGATTGACTCCTATTTATGAGTTCGACCAGAATCATCAAACTAGATAGATAGAGATATTTTAAGAATATCACACATTGCGTAAGAGAAGATGATTCACAAACTCTAGCAAGTTAGACCACCATGCCAACATAAACATCTTCTTGACATTACTATTCGCACATGGAGCGTCACTCAAAACGGAGAGCGAACTATGTAGAGATATGTCCTCTCAACACTCTGTGACCGAATAGCCGCCTGTTTGTTAGTCGAGATACCTGAGTGTACGAGATCTATAATTGTGCTCTTCGCTTGCTGGTGTACTCACTAATGCGAAGTCTATGTCGCGCTCGCACGACGATTGTTACATAGAGAAGAGACCCGAGCGCACTACCTCGACATCCCTATAGAATGTGTGTGTTGAAATTCCCTATAGACAGTGTGTGTGTCAGACAGTGTGGAAGAGAAGCGACCCTAGATGACAAGCCTCAGTCGTGTGACAGTCAATCTAATCAACCACCAAAAAACATGCGATATAGACTCGTCAGATAGCTATAGATAGAGCGAGTATAGATACCTTCTGGAGACAGAGTGTTAACCCCCTTCTCGCTACTTGAGATCTCCTGCCGTCCAGTTTTCACTGTGCGTCGACTCAGGCAGTGCCTGTCGCATACATAAAAGAGTTGCTGCATACCTTCTTAGACATCGCTTACTGAAGACACTGAGATTTGATACAGATGGAGTGATCCTACAAGTATCCTCTCGTATCTGACGTGTGTCCTTCGCGGTTGGTATTGTCTGTGAGACCGGTCTGCTGATCACTCTCTTGAGAAAGATTAGCTCACTGTTAGTGGTGAATTCCAATAGGAATCAAGCTCCCGATCTATTTGTGTGTTCGCTCCTACTATCGCACACGCCGACTCATATTAGAGACGATGTAGATGTCTTACTAATAAATAACACACTTAAGGTGTCATAACCTATATCGTTAGTTGATGTGATGTCGACTATTACTCTGAGTGTCTACGACGGCATTACGTCATCGCTCTGTTGAACTGGAGGTTGAATCAGAGTCCGCCAAAAAGACCTGGCATCCCTTCGCCATGTACTCTTGAGCTTTTGAATATGAGATAACTGCCAACCGAGATTCTCTCCCGTTGCTACTTTCGTTGCCACAAAAAGTTAAAGTTTCATTCCCATAGGGAACTTGAACAAGTTTCTCTTCCCACACGATCACGGCGTGACATCTTCTTAACCAGTCCATACCGATAATGACGTCAAAACTTCCCAGTTCTACGGGCATTAGATCTATGTTGAACGGATGGCCTAAGAAATTTAAAGTGTAACCTCGTATGATAGTGTCTATCCCGACTATTTTCCCATCAGCTAATTCGACATCATAACTATTATCTAATGGAGTTGGGACGATGTCAATCAGGGAACTAAATGCAGTAGATATAAAACTTCTATCGGTACTAGTGTCGAATAAGATAGATGCATAGTGGTTATTTAAGAGGAACGTACCCGTGACGACATTAGAGTCCAGGTTTCCCGATGCATTCCCTCTGTTCTCTGCATTCCCAACTGCATAAACCAAGCCTTATGCATTCCCATTCCCTCCATCCTTATTCTTCAACTTCGGACAATCTCTCTTGAAATGCCCTGGTGCTTCACACTCAAAACAACCATTCCCTTTGGGAGCTGCCCCATTGCCCTTCTAAGTATTAGCAACATTTGTGTTACCAGTATTCCTGTAATCGCGAGCAAAGTATCCTACTTTGTTGCACTTGTGTCACTTCTGGGTGCACGGGCCATTGTGGTGAAAATGGCACTTGGTGCACTTGGGAAAGGATCCCCCATACGGCTTCTTTTCGCCTGTCCCCATATTATAGACCTTGGCGACATTCTGCCTCTTGAAGGGTTATTGTTGGTGACCATGGTTGTTTCTGGATGAATCATCAGCCTTCCTTTTGTTGTCAGACTGCCTTTCTACGTAGGTGCGGAGTTTCTGATCCATCAAGTCGTTGGTCAACTCAATAGTCTCATCCAATGTCTTGGGTCTGGCAGATTTGACGTTCCCATAAATGTTGTTAAGAAGTCCACTGATGTACTTGTCAACCTTCTTAGTTTCGTTGGCAACAAACTTGGTACATATCAGGGTTAGCTCTTAGAAACGTTCAGTGTATGCTGGAACATCGTTCCCCTTGACCTTTAGGTTCCACAGCTCGATTTCTAGTTTCTTGATTTCACCCTGCGGACAATACTTGTCCGTCATCTTTTTCTTGAGTACTTCCCAAGTCATTGCATATGCCTCAGGACCTAAGGTTCTTATCTGACCATTCCACCAAGTCAAAGCAGCACCTAACAGAGTGCAGGTGGCAAACTTCACCTGATTCTCAATAGCACAACCACTGATATTGAAAACTGACTCCATCTTTTCAATCCACCGAGTCAAACCGACCACGCCTTCAGTCCCCTTGAAGTTCAAAGGTTGACACTTCATGAAGTCAGCGTAAAAACAAGGGCGCGCAGTTTGCACATTCCTTCGGTTATCCCCGTGTGAACTGTGGCTTCCATCTCCATTAGTGGAGTTTCGCAGAAGGGCTTGATCAATCATAGCTTGGATGGATTCTGGAGTCATGTTGTTTGGGTTGGTGTTGTTAGGAGTAGTATTCGGTCCTCGTCTTGTCGCAGGTGCCATGATTCGTCTACAACACAAGAGACAAAACGTGAGGTCATAATTATGACAGAATATAATAATGTATAGATGAGATAACAACACAAGAGAGGTATATAGTACAACATAACACATCTATTTCATTCATAACTTTGAAAATTTTACATGAAATAGTTGTCTGATTACACAAAATACAATACAAAAGATCTAAGGCTATGCTAGAGGGGAAAACCCCTAATACTTAACATGCCTGTACAATGACCTAGCAAGACGAAATGACATAAACCACTAGACGTGACTGTCCGCATCCCCTGAAGCATCCTGATGATCCAGGATCCTAACATCTGGTGCTGGCTGTCTAGCTCTCCACTGTCCTCGCAGAGCTAGCAACTCAATCTGCATGTCGCCCATCTCTCGCCTCATGTCTCTCATCACACACAGAGTCTCTACCATCTGTGCCTGACGCCTATAGTCAGTCTCTCGAAGCACTGCTATCTCAGCCTGCTACATCTGAAAGCGAGTCTCATGTACCTGATGCTATGTCTGAATGAGAGTACCCTGTAGCTGTAGCTGTGTATGATGTGCCTGTAGGTGGGTCTCGTGTGCATACACATGATCACGGTGGGTCTGAAGCTCCTGATGGGTCATCTGACTCAATTCTATTGAGTGAGCCCAAGCCTCTCGAGAAGCATAGGCCTCCTCTTCCACCATCCATACTGTCTCTTGGAGAGTTATCCTATCCCCCATAAGTAAGTCGACCCGCTGTGAGTCCATAGCAACTCGCTATGATATACGAGTCCTACCATCCTGAGCATCTTCTAATAAAGCATACAAGTCATGTGTATCACGCTCATGGAGCTCAGCAAGCTCTATAACCCTAGTATTGTCATCTCCCACGGTCATAGGTGCTATCTCAGGAATTGCCTCTGCCGGATCTATCCAAGTATCCCTAATACCATACCCAACCTCACTAATCCCCTGCCGTCTCACTTTAGCCTCTACGGTGCTGACAAATCCATAATCTACTCCTCGATCTCCGGTAGGTCTGGCAGTAGAACTCTCCCCGATCTCATATCTAGAGCCTAGAGTGGACAAACACAACCTCTTACGAGGTGGCTGCTCGGACTCGGGAATATCATCCCTATGGTCAACAGGTGGTAGTATGTATAGAGATGGTGGTAGTGGTGGTAGTGGAGGTGATGGTAATGCGGCAGTAACTGCATCAATAAGGGCCTGAGTGGATGCTATCCTAAGTGTCTGGATTTGGGTTGGATACCTAGATGGTGGTAGTAATGGTGATGGCACAGGTGGTGGTAATGAATGTGCAGGTGGGGCCATACACCTAGCAAGGCGCTCTCCTGCAGAGGGTGGTGATAGTGAGATAGGTGGTGATGGTGATGGAGTAGTCATGGTCAGAAGTCTCTCAACCTCTGCCTCTGGTGGAAGGGATATGGAAGTCTGAGGCCGGACGGTAATCCTAGCCCCAATAGTAATGTCAGTGGAGGGTGGTGGTATAACAGGCTCTGTTCCCTCAGGTGAGGAAACAGGCTCATCAGTAGGTACAACAATAGCAGAGTCAGCCGGAGCTAAGTGCTCCTCCTCTTCCTCGTCCTCCTCGTCCTCATCCTCATCCTCATCATCAGCATTATCCCTAGATGAATCACCGTCATCATCATCTCCATCATCTCCCTCATCTATAGGATAGTCAACCGGACCATCCTCTATCTCATCATCCTCGTTCTCCTCTAGATCCTTTTCGGGATCCGACTCAGTAACGTACCCAGGTGACTCAGCAGTAGGCGAGTCAATATGAGGTAATGGCTGCTCCTCAGCCGAAAGCTCATGCTCATCCTCCAACGGTATATACTCAGGGTATATAGGCTCTGGTACGTAGTCAGGACCATGTGCTTGTATGAACATAGGCTCACGCTCATCCTTGTCCTGAGGAACTGGCGGTGTCTGTGGATCCTCTGGGCCTGGTATGAAATCTGGGTCGCAGCGGAATATTGAATATTCGATGATGGTGGGGATACCGGCTGCATCGGGAGTCCATCGTATCCTAATACAATGACTCGCGAGATGCCTCCATCAGATATCTCCTCATCGGCTCCCCAGAAGACTCTGCCTGGCTCCAATCCGGTGTAAACAGAAGTGTAGGTAACCGCAGATGACGCAGAAGACATGACTACTGCAAAAAGCAAAAATAACTTATATAAGTATTAATTATAAGAGAGATCTGTATGTTACGTCTATAAGTTTTACTTATAAGAGTGGTCTCTATGTTATCTATAAGACTCTTATAGTACTATACGTAATATAATTTATATACACGTATGTCAATCATGTAAGCACTTAGTAACCTACTAATGCTAAAATAGTGTGTGTCATGTAAGCATATATCCTAGATGCAACCAAGTAATGTATGTATGTCCCGTGCAAATCCCATTTGTGAAAGCAGTGTTTGAAAATGGTTATAGTCCAGACAAAACTTTTGACCTGGTTCTCTATAACCTTGGCTCTGATACCAATCTGTAACACCCCCAAATCTGGGTAGCAGCGGAATATAATGTATATCCGAGGGCGTTACTTCATAGATCAATAGCACAAGATATGAGAACGACCACTAAACGTGTCGTTTGAAAAAGATACATTGGATTAACAAAATACTTGTTTGTTACATAAGCTCATGGCTTCAAATTGTTCAACAGTATAAATAAAGATTTCGGTTTATAACAATTGTCCCCAAAATGTAATAAGACCCCAAATCTTTAATATGACTCTTCAATTATTGACTTCCAATGTATCACTGCACCTCGTGCCTTATTGACCTGAGAAAACATGCTTAAAACGTCAACATAAAGTTGGTGAATTCATAGGTTTATGTAAATCAATAGTAGGACCGCAAGATTTCCAAGTGTATGATTAAGCAACAAATGCAAACATCATAAAAAGTAATTACGTTTTCCTAAGCTCATGACACTGAAGCTCGACATGTATGAATGCAATAAATTGCCAATAAATGCCCGTGAATGATGTTCTAACCCGCAACATCCCAATCCGACATGGTATACGTTTGTTGTCCGGCAACCCGGCACAGTGAGCGCTACTCACCCAAACGGGGATGTCAATCCCAAATAGATCTATTTATAACATTCGCGCTCACAACCTAGTGATTGACAGTTCATGATAAAGGGCTTAGTGGGTTATCGCTACTTAGGCAAACACGTAATCATATAATCATAGTATAAAAATATACACTTGCGTTCCAATTTGTTAAAAATAAGCGTGTTTCCTCAACCCCAAGGATGTAAATCATTTAAAATTAATGTAAAATTGAGGGCTTCGCCTATGTACTCACCTTAGTAAATACTCTCTAAAATGATAATAAATATCAAGTATGAATTACACCGGCAAATTACCTAAGTAAATACGGCCTAGTCTTTGTATACACAAGTTTAGAGTTAAAGAACTCAATGATATAAATACAGTATTTACTAGTTTTTATATACTGTTATCACTTGGGCTGTGGTGCACATGTTTAATGTATTTATAATCACTTGATGGCTCTTGGGAAGGTATGAGATTTCACACGTTCTTGTATATGTATAAATGTCATTAATAAATATTCGTATTTATTACATCGTATGTTTACTTGTATATTATCCGAATATAATCCGCCCGATTCGCTACCAGTGCGTATGAAATCACTTTTGTTATAAAGACACCATTGATTTTTCTATATAATTTCATATCAGGCCCCTCTAGTTTTATGAAAAATGTAGCATTTACATTTTAGACCTTAGTTTTCACTTGTTAAATTTAGTCCTACCAAACTTTACAAGTTTACACTTTAGGTCCTTATAGACTTCATAATCCTAGGTTTCACGAGGTGACAAAATGCTAGTCCCTTAAGTTACTAAAAAAAAGTGAGTTAACAGTTTCAAACCTTTAAGTTTCAAAATTGACATATTTAGTCGTTTAACTTATAACAATCACATTTTAAACCCGATTAAGTCTTAAAAAGTGGAAACAGGTTATATTAAGTTCCAATAAGAGAAATAATCTGTTTTGTTTTTAAATAAGCTCGGATGAGCTTATTTTGAGCTCATTGGGCTTTTCGGCACAATCTCGCCCATTAAGTTCTTTAAAAGTCCAAATGAGATTTTTAAGTGACAAAAGCTTTCATTAAGCTTAAATAGGTTGTATAAGCTGTTTTAAGGATGTTGGCTTATTCCATAAGCCAATAAGCCACGTTAATGGGCTTTTGGACCCATTAGGAGTTCGTTAAGTGCGTAGGCTTAATCCTATTAGGTCCCTTAGTATAATAAACTTTCAACGAGCTTATATTTTTTTATGGAAGCTTATAATAAGTTGTTTGAAATTCCACGGCTTATAAATAAGTTGTTTGGCTACGGCTTGGGCCTTGTGGCCCAATACTTGGCTCAAAAATGACTTACCACATGGGCCGGGTATATAAATAGCCCATTTGAGTTAGATTAGTTCGATTTAAGGTTTTTAATATATGTAAATCGTGCAATAAGCACTTATAGGTCATGAATAAGCACATTTTATTAATAAGCTCAAGCTTGAAAATCTTACTAGCTTTATAATTGGATCATACGGCCCAACAGTGGGTTTATAACTCACTGTTGCATCTCTTGTTCTTGTTTTTATGATCACCAAAAATAAGTCAGCCTAATAAGCTTTGGGGCTTAAGTAAGCTCATTTAAGCTACATCACTCTCATGCGAAATCATGATTAGACACTTCGCCGCTTCTTTAACCGAGCCAACCATTTGCATGAAAAAGTTTACGTGTGGTTTTGCGTCTAATTACGTCCCACATGCCGTGTTTAAGTTTCGACTTACATTATGTTCATGACTCATACTTGTTCTTGTGTGAAACCGAATAAGCTCAGGCTTATTTATATAACTTGTTTTACGTATGAAAGTTTAGTTTACGCCACCCAAGTTATGTAACATATGTAACGAAGTGGGTTACGTATTCGTAACCCGTTTAACTTAACAAACGAGTATATCATGAACCATGCAAAATAGAAAGGAAAATGTTAGCGCAAGAGGTGACTTACAAAGGGTCCTAGGTTAGATGGAAAAGAGTGAGACGAGTATATAGCAACCCGTATGAACCATTTCTTCTCAAACGTAATAACCCACTTGTTATACTTATCCCGAACCTTATTAAAACCCTTCCTTTCGCCTTGTCTCCTTGTGGCTATTCGAGACTTGAGAGTGGGAGACGAGTATGAAGAGTAAACTGAGTGTGGGAGGGGAAAGAGAGTCGAATGAGTTGCCCAAGAAAACTCACTGTTACTTTTTTGGTTATGTTATGAAAATGAAGAGGAGTATGTTCACTGATGGTCGTAACTCGTGGTCACTATATTACGAATGAAGAACAATGTTACTGTGATTGTTTTGTGTTTTTATGAGTTTCAAGAAGTGCTAAATGTCAAGTGTATATGAGTATATATAGGCTTAGGATCTAGTTAGCTTTCTAATCCCAAAATCAAACCAAACTGAGTGAGACTTTGTCATGAGTTCATCTATATAGGTAAACTATCTAGTACTAACTTAGTTCTAATCCAAGTGTTTAGTGACTAGGTAGAAGGTGGTTTTGGGTTATGGTTTAGCAAGGAACATGGTTTTGTTATGACAAGTACATATCTTTTTGTTGTTCTAAGTACAAGATTTACTTGGTACATAGCTTAATTAGGCTAAGATTTGTGAAATCTAATTCTTATATGTTGTTGTGTGTGTGCCGTGAGCTAGCAAAGCAAAAGAAAGATCATATGTGATCTTGGTACCAAGGATATTAGCTTCTTAAGTACATTCTTTAATTACAACATGTTTTACAAGTACTTAGCAAGATTTGCTAGTCTTTAAGTGGGTGGGACGAATGGGTTTTGGGAGGGAAGGATATAGATTTTAAATCTATACAAGATTACACAAGTACAAGGCTTTAACTAATCCCATGTTGTACAAGATTTAGCATAGATATTGTGTGGATCACACAATGGTTCCTTGTGTTTTATTTAACCATAACCGGCCTCATAGGTTTATTCATACAAAAATTGTATATTTTTTTGTGTTTAAGGAATAAATGTGGGTATTGGTTTGAGTCTAGGTAAGTCTAGGTATTTCCGGGGTGTGTCCAAATGTATTTTATTGTGAAACGTAAACCTTTTACGTAACCAATAAAATAAAATACGCAAAGTTAATAATTATCTTCTTAATAATTATTTACTACTTGGTTGACGTAAACCTTAATTTATTTGATGACCGTTTACATTAAATGATTATTTCTAGTCTATGCGATTTAGCTTAAAAATTAATTTAAAAGTAAACGCGTATCGGACCAAAATAAATAGTGACGAGTAATAGGAGTCGTAAAATGACCTGAAATTGAGAAATGTTACAGTCTCCACCCGTTAAAAGAGCTTTGTCCTCAAAGCTTAAGACCTTGTAGTGGATGACGAAGCCCGGTTTGTGAAGAGTTGTGGGTATTTCTGTTTGAACGAATCTTCACGTTCCCAGGTGAACTCAGGACCTCTCCTAGAGTTCCAGCGAACCTTAACCAATGGTATCCGACTTTGGTTTAATCGTTTGATCTCCTGTTCCATGATTTCAACGGGCTCTTCCACAAACTGGAGCTTATCGTCAACGTGAATTCCTTCTAACGGCATGACTAATGGTTTGTCAGCGTAACATTTCTTCAGATTAGACACATGGAAGGTATGATGAACTCTGCTCAACTCTTGGGGAAGTTCCAGCTTGTAGGCAACTTTCCCAACTTTGGCTAACACCTTGAAAGGTCTGACATATCTCGGGTTCAACTTACCCCGCTTACCGAATCGTACAACCCCTTTCCAAGGTGAGACCTTGAGCATAACCCTATCCCCAACTTCGAACTCCATCGGCTTTCGCTTCCGATCAGCGTAGCTCTTTTGTCAATCCTGAGCAGCTTACATCCTCTGCTTGATCAGGTTGATCTTTTCCGTTGTTTCTTGGATCAGTTCTGGACCAGTCAATTGGGCTTCTCCAACTTCGGCCCAGCACACCGGTGATCGACATTTTCGATCGTACAGTGCCTCATAAGGTGCGGCCTTTATGCTAGCGTGATAACTGTTGTTATAAGAAAACTTGGCTAGTGGCAAATGCTTAACCTGTCGCTTGCCAAAATTGATCACACAAGCACGTAGCATGTCCTTGAGAGTTTGGATAGTTCACAGACATTTCCCGCTCCTGGCCGTCGTTTTTTGGGATGAAATTTGTTTTTTTTTTTTCATGCCATACTTATATCGTACCCAAATCATTCTGAAATGATTTCCCGAAATTGAGTGAAGTCCACCCATCACGATCACAGATGATTGGACACAGTATTCCGTGTCCTTGCTACGACGCTTGAATTAGGTACAACCTTGCTAACTTGTCCAATGGGTCATTCCCCCTTATTGGCAAAAAGTGAGCAGATTTTGTAAGTCGATCCACAATCACCTAGATGGTGTCAAAACCTTGTGACGAATTAGGACGCTTGGTGATAAAATCCATTGTGATATTATCTTACTTCCACTCGGGTATTGCTGGTTGTACTAACAATCCTGATGGCCTTTGGTGTTCGGGGTCCTAGGACCCTACCGCACATGTCAACCTTGCTAACATAGGTAGAAATGTTAGCCTTCATGTTTGGCCACCAATATAGCTTCTTCATGTCTTGGTACATCTTTTCGGAACCGAGATGGATAGAATACTTCGACTTGTGGGATTCGTGCATAATTACGGATCTTAAGTCGCCATAGCAAGGTAACCAACTCCTGCCGTTTAAACATAAAGTTCCATCGACGCGTGGTTCCAATTTCTCCTTGGTATACCTTTTCCTGATCATACCGTGCGACGCGCGCGAAGCGCGAGCTTAATGTCTCAGATTCTCTGGTTTCAGGGCCTCGATCTGAGCTTCTAGTATTCGTTTGGGAAGATCCAAGCCAATAGTCATAACCAAGGCTCGAACCCGCAATGGCTCAATCCGTTCCTTACGGCTCAATGCATCGGCCACTACGTTTGCCTTCCCCGGGTGATAACGAATGTCACAATCGTAATCACTTAGCAATTCTAGCCAACGGCGTTGCCTCATGTTAAGCTCCTTTTGATCGAGAATGTGTTGTAGACTTTTATGGTCGGTGAACACGGTGCATTTGGTTCCGTACAGATAATGTCTCCATATCTTTAGAGCAAACACTACCGATCCAAGTTCTAAATCATGAGTGGTGTAGTTCTTCTCGTGAACTTTTAGTTGTCGAGAAGCATAGGCAATCACCTTCTCTCTCTGCATCAATACAACACCTAAACCTTTGTGTGACGCATCACAGTAGACCACAAAGTCTTCGCTTCCTTCAGGTAAAGCCAGAATTGGCGCACTACACAACTTCTGCTTTATCAACTAAAATGCGTTCTCTTCCTTTTCACCCCAGTCAAACTTGATTCCTTTCTGAGTAAGCTTCGTCATTGATTTAGCAATCTTCAAAAATCTCGAAAATCCTTCGATGAACCTTCGATATAAACCATGCGCGCGTCGCGCGCGCGCGCAAATTGGCGATCTTACTCCATTGTAATCTTAGGAGATTGCCCAATCTTTGGATAGATCTATCTTGGCTGGATCCACGTGTATGCCTCTGCTATCAATGACATGCCCGAGAAATTATACCTTCGGAATCCAAAATTCACATTTTAAAATTTTGGCATACAACTTCTCCTTTTTGAGCAATTCCAAAATGGCCTTGAGATGTTCTTCATGCTCTTTCTTGTCCTTTGAAAAAAGTATAGTCATCGATGAAGACAATTACAACTTATCCAAGTAAGGCTTGCATACTCGGTTCATTGAGCATCCATGAATACCGCTGGTGGCGTTTGTCAGTCCGAAGGCATATTACTTGGAACTCGTAATGACCATACCGATTTTGGAATGCCATCTTTTGGAATGGCTTGCTCTCGTACTCTACAGCTGGTGATATCCGATCTCAGATCTATCTTCCGAATAAATACTGGATTCCTTGGAGTTGAATCAAAAAATCATTCGATTCCTGGAGTGGATAACGAGTCTACCTGTCAACTATTTAACTCCCTGTAGTCAATGCACATCCTGAATGACCCATCCTTCTTTTTGACAAACAAGACCGGGGCTCCCTAAGGTGAGGAACTAGGTCTTATGAATCCTTTAGTCGGAATACTCGTTGAGTTGCTCCATTATATTCCTTCATTTCGATGGAGGCCAATCGATACGGTGCCGAGCAACGGGCGCTAGCTACCTGGAATCAGATCGAGCTCAAATCCCACTGGTCCGAGCCGGAGGAAGACCCGGCAAGTCCTCAGGAAACACTTCAGGAAAGTCTCAAACGATTGGTACGTCCTTAATTTGTTTTCCTTCCGACTTGTCCTCCTCTTTCTTGGCGGATATTTACGCCAAAAAGACCTGGCATCCCCCCTTCCATGTACTACCTGAGCGTTTGTACAATGAGATAATGTCACCTGATTTTTCTCCGGCGCGTAGAGGCCTACTTTCGTTGCACAAAAGTCAAAGGTTTCATCATTCCCATATGAAACTTGAATAAGTTTCTCATCACACACGATCAGGCGTGACAACTTTTTAACCATTCCATACTGATAATGACGTCGAAACTACCCAGTTCTACGGGCATTAGATCTATGTGGAACGGATGGTCTAAGAAATTTAAAGTGCAACCTCGTATAATAGTGTTTATCCCGACTATTTTCCCATCAGCTAGTTCTACATCATAACTATTATCTAACGGAGTTGGGACAATGTCAATTAGGGAGCTAAATGCAGTGGATATAAAGCTTCTATCGGCACCAGTGTCAATAAGATAGATGCATAGTGGTTGTTTAAGAGGAACGTACCCGTGACGACATTGGAATCCGGGTTTCCTGATGCATTCCCTCTCTTCTCTGCATTCCCAATGCATAAAACCCAGGCCTTGGCATTCCTGCGAGTCCCTCCATCCTTATTCTTCAACTTAGGACAATCTCTCTTGAAATGCCCTGGTGCTCCACACTCAAAACAACCATTCCCTTTGGGAGCTGCCCCATTGCCCTTCTGAGTATTAGCAACGTTTGTGTTGCCAGTACTCCTGCAATCGCGGGCAAAGTGCCCTACCTTGTTGCACTTGTGGCACTTCTGGGTGCACGGGCCATTGTGGTGAAAATGGCACTTGGTGCACTTGGGCAAAGATCCCCCATACGGCTTCTTTTCGCCTGTCCCCATATTGTAGACCTTGGCGACATTCTGCCTCTTGAAGGGTTGTTGTTGGTGACCATGGTTGTTTCTGGATGAATCATCAGCCTTCCTCTTATTATCAGACTGCCTTTCTGCGTAGGTGCGGAGTTTCTGATCCATCAAGTCGTTGGCCAACTCAATAGTCTCATCCAACGTCTTAGGTCTGGCAGATTTGACGTTCCCATAAATGTTGTCAGGACTGATGTACTTGTCAACCTTCTCGTTTTTCATTGCAACTAACTGGTACAAATATCAGGTTAAACTCTTGGAAACATTCAGTGTATGGCTAAACAATCCGCTTCCCCTTGACCTTTAGGTTCCACAGCTCGATTTCTAGTTTCTTGATTTCACCCTGCGGACAATACTTGTCCGTCATCTTTTTCTTGAGTACTTCCCAAGTCATTGCATATGCCTCGGGACCTAAGGTTCTTATCTGACCATTCCACCAAGTCAAAGCAGCACCTAACAGAGTGCAGGTGGCAAACTTCACCTGATTCTCAATAGCACAACCACTGATATTGAAAACTGACTCCATCTTTTCAATCCACTGAGTCAAACCGACCACGCCTTCAGTCCCCTAAAGTTCAAAGGTTGACAACTTCAGGAAGTCAGCGTAAAAACAAGGGCGCACAGTTTTGCACCTTCCTTCGTTATCCCCGTAGGAAACTGCTTCCATCTCCAAAATGAGTTTTCATCATCAAAGCTTATCATTCATAGCTTGGATGGAGTCTGGGTCATGTTGTTTAGGTTTGGTGTTGTTAGGAAGTAGTATTTTGTCCGCGCGAGCGCGAGCGTTTCGCAGGTGGGCCATGATTCGGCTATATCATAAAAACAAACACGTGAGTCACAATCATTAGACAAGGACATAATAATTTTACAGATGTATGTTTAACATAAAGAGGTATATATACAACATAATACATCTATTTTTTAATTCATAACGTAGAAATTTTTTACAAGTGAAATAAGTTTCTTCTGATTACACAAAATACGATACAAAAGATCTAAGGCTATGCTAGCGGGGAAAAACCCTTAATACTTAACATGCCTGTACAATGACCTAGAAGAACGAAATGACATAAACCACTAGACGTGACTGTCCGCATCCCCTGAAGCATCCTGGTGATCTAGAATCCTAGCATCTGGTGCTGGCTGTCTAGCTCTCCGCTGTCCTCGCAGTGCTAGCAACTCGGTCTGCATGTCGCCCATCTCTCGCCTCATGTCTCTCATCACACGGAGAGTCTCTACCATCTGTGCCTGACGCCTACGGTCAGTCTCTCGAAGCGCTGCTATCTCAGCCTGCTGCATCTGAAAGCGAGTCTCATGTACCTGATGTTGTGTCTGAATGAGAGTACCCTGCAGCTGTAGCTGTGTCTGATGTGCCTGGAGATGGGTCTCGTGTGCATACACATGATCACGGTGGGTCTGAAGCTCCTGATGGGTCACCTGACTTAATCCTATCGAGTGAGCCCAAGCCTCTCGGGAAGCATAAGCCTCCTCCTCCACCATCCATACTGTCTCTCGGAGAGTTATCCTATCCCCCATAAGTAAGTCGACCCGCTGCGAGTCCATATTGACTCGCTGTAATATACAAGACCTACTATCCTGAGCATCCTCTAGTAAGGCATACAAGTCATGTGTATCATGCTCGTGGAGCTCAGCAAGCTCTGTGACCCTAGTATTGACCTCTCCCACGGTCATAGGTGCTATCTCAGGAACTGCCTCTGCCGGATCTACCCAAGTATCCCTAATACCATACCCAACCTCACTAATCCCCTGCCGTCTCGCTTTAGCATCTACGGTGCTGACAAACCTATAATCTACCCTTTGATCTCCGGTAGGTCTGGCAGTAGAACTCTCCCCGATCTTATATCTGGAGCCTAGAGTGGACAAACACAACCTCTTGCGAGGTGGCTGCTCAGACTCAGGAATATCATCCCTACGGTCAACAGGTGGTGGTATGTATAGAGATGGTGGTAGTGGTGGTAGTGGAGGTGATGGTAATGCGGCAGTAACTGCATCAATAAGGGCCTGAGTGGATGCTATCCTGAGTGTTTGGATTTGGGTTGGACACCCAGATGATGGTAGTAATGGTGATGGCACAGGTGGTGGTGATGAATGTGCAGGTGATGCCATGCACCTAACAAGACGCTCTCCTGCAGAGGGTGGTGATAGTGAGATAAGTGGTGATGGTGATGGAGTAGTCATGGCCAGAAGTCTCTCGACCTTTGCCTCTGGTGGAAGGGATATGGAAGTCTGAAGCCGGACGGAAATCCTAGCCCCTATTGTAACTGTCTGTGTGGGTGGTAGTTTATAACAAGCTCTGTTCCCTCAGGGGGGGAAACAAGGATACATCAGTAGGTACAACTACATCAGAGGAAGCTAGGTGCTCCTCCTCCTCCTCCTCGTCCTCCTCATCCCCCTCATCCTCATCCTCATCATCGGCGCCATCCCTATATGAATCGTCGTCATCATCTTCTCCATCGTCTCCCCCATCCATATGATAGTCAACCGGACCATCCTCTATCTCCTCATCCTCATACTCCTCTGGATCCTCCTTGGGATCCGACTCATAAACATATTCGGGTGACTCAGCGGTAGGCGAATCAATAGGAGGCAATGGCCGCTCCTCTGCTGGGAACACACGCTCATCCTCCAATGGTATATACTAATGGTATACAGGCTCTGGCACGTAATCAGGATCATGTGTCTGTATGAATCTAGGCTCACGCTCATCCTCGTCCTGAGGTACTGGTGGTGTCTGTGGATTCTCTGGGCCTGGTATGTAATCCGTTGAGGGTGGGTCTACTGGCTGTATAGGGAGTTCGTCGTATCCGTATACGATAACCCGTAGAATACCTCCCTCAGATACCTCCTCATTGTCAGCTCCCCAGAAGGCCCTGCCAGGCTTAGACTCGGTGTAGACGGAAGTGTAGGTAACAGCGGACGATGCAGAAGACATGACTGCTGCAAAAGCAAAAATAACTTATATAAGTATTACTTATAAGAGAGATCTGTATGATATGACTACAAGTTTTAATTATAAGAGTGGTCTTTATGTTATATCTATAAGACTCTTATGGTACTATACGTAATATAATTTATATACACGAATATCAATCATGTAAGCACTTGGTAACTACTAATGCTAAAATAGTGTATGTCATGTAAGCACATAAATTTGATGCAACAAGTTATGTATGTATATCCTGTGCAAACCCCGTTTGTGAATAAAGTGTTTAAAAAATGATTATAGTCCAGACAAAAACTTTTGACTTGGTTCTCTATAACCTTGGCTCTGATACCAAACTGTAACACCCCCAAATCTGGGTCGCAGCGGAATATAATGTATATCCGGGGGCGTTACTTCATAGATCAATAGCACAAGATATGAGAACGACCACTAAACGTGTCATTTAAAAAGATACATTGGATTTAACAAAATACTTGTTCATTGCATAAGCTCACGGCTTTAAATTGTTCGACAATGTAAGTAGAGATTTCGGTTTATAACAAATGTCCTAAAATGTAATAAGCCTCAAATCTTTAATATTGACTCTC